>JAADWP010000060.1:0-53797 GCA_023336215.1 Globisporangium iwayamae | reverse complement strand
GGATCCGCTGGACGACCTGCTCGAGATCATAGGACGTGCCAAACATACGCTGGACATCTGCATGCACTTGGTGACTCACGATCGTGTACGTACTGGCATGATCCGCTTTCTGTTGTGTGTATGCGAGCTTCATGCTAATCCTGTGGCGGTATTTGCATGTTACTAGCTTGCTAACTTAGTCAAAGATCTTCAGGCGCGTCTTGGCTCTGGACTTCGATTTCTAACCGACCGAAGAGAAAATGAGAAGCTGGTGCGGAAATCCGGCAACAAGATCCCAGAGCTGCGTCGCGCGGGAGTTGATGTGCGGGTTTCTCCGCTTCCGTCGTGCAGTTGCAGCAGCCCACGTGCAGCCCACGTGCAGGCTGTTGCCCACACACAAGAATGAACAACGGACGGACCTTCATCAAGACCTTCAAAATCAAAAACCTACACAGACATCAGGTTCGCGAACGGGTACCCGAAGATGCCGTCCTTCGCGAGCTGGTAGAAGCACCGCTGCGTCTTGTCCGCCACCTCTTGAACAATAGCGGCTGGCTGGGAGGTTCCGACAGCAAAAATAGTCCGGAAACCAAGATGAATCTGTGAATCCTTTTTGGCCGAGAGAAAAGCATCCGCTCTTGACACCGGTGCGAAGGTACTGTAATAAAGTACTTCAGTCAAACAGGGAGTTTTCATTTTTGAACCATGACCTCGTCGGAGCGCGAAAATGCGCGGTTGAAGCGGGCGGAGGCGCTGAGCGGCAGCGGCAGCGGCAGCGCTGCTGCCCGCGGATCATCGTCCTTCTCTTCATCTCCAGCAGCCGTAGCAGACGTCAACACGCAGCAGCAGACTCGTGTTCGTGCAGCGGCGTCGTCGTCTTCACGAGCCCAGAGCTTTGGCGGCACCAGCGATCTATTTGGCGCACCGCCGCCACCACCTCCACCTTCATCGTCATCTACTCAGCAGCGCCACCAGCAGCAGCAATATGCAGGCTTCTCCGTGCCAAGCGTAGTCACGTCACAGCCAGTCCAGCAGCGTCAAACCCCGACCGAGCGCTTGTTTTCGAATGCGGCGTCTAGTGCAAGTTCGAGCGTAAGCGGCGGAGTGGCCCCGTACTCGCGTGCCGGTAGCGCCAGTGCTTTCTCGTCCAAGCCGCCGACGCCTCCGTCCATGTCGTCGTCTGTTGCGTCGACCGCGTCTGCAGCAGCTGTGTCGCTGTCCTCGCGCAGGAGCACATCGAGCGCGAGGAGTCCGCGCGAGATCAGCGTGCTGATCGACAAGCTGCTAACTAACGTTCACGGCGCGCCATCACCGATGACCACGCGTCGAGCAGTGATTCGACTCAGTGACGCGACCTCGGAGATCAGCGTGGACTCGGTAAGTATGTACACAGAGCATACAGCCAAACCAGTCGTCAGACAACGTGTACCTCATTCCAACCCACTCACACTGTGTCTTGTTTATCGGATGATGTTGTGATGTTGAACCCATAACACAAAGCTCACGATCCTGGAGAAGATAAAGCGCAAGATCGCCGCCGACACGCCGCAGTACTACGACAAGCCGGACCAGACGATCGGCCGCCTGCACGAGGTCTACTCGCGCTTTGTCAAGTTCAAGAACCTCAACAAGAAGAAGTGCGTGCTCTCCGCTGAGACTTTGAGTCACGCCTTTCTCGTTCTTTTACTAACAACCTTTATCGAATGTGTGTGGCTACCTGCGTCCAGTGAGGCGTTGCTGCTGCTCTATGGGCTCATGGACTCCGCTCCGCCAAGTTTCCACCAGGGATCACTCTCAAGCAGATCCGAGTTCGCCGCGCTAAGCATGGACAAGTACACGGCAGCGAGCGCTCAACAAGCTGCAGACCCGACAGTGACAGCGAACAACGAGCGCTTCCAGCCAGCGAAGCAAAGGCAGAAGACGGAAGTCGACTCACTCGAAGATTCGTTCAAGTTTGCAGTGGGTATTGCCGCACCCATGTCGTCGTCTTCCGCTCAAAAAGCCAAAACCAAGGCTGCTGCAGCGAATCGCTCAGCGAGTGGTCAGTTTGGTAGCCATGCGTCGTTCGAAGTGCCGGAGGAAGTGCTGCTGCGCGATGTGCTTTACGCGCTCCAGGCGATCGACTCGCGGTACCTGTACTTTGACGTGGCTGCCGATCGATTCCAGATCACGCGGAGCGTTGGCGTACCGACCCGTAAGTCCTAATCGCACACATACCTACGTGGTGTTCCTTACGCAGCGCCGAGCCAGAGGGCAGAATATAACCTGTGCGATATTTTTGTGTTGAACAGCAATGCGCGAGCTGATCCACAAGCTGTGTGAGCTGGGCTGGTTCTACCGAAAAATCGCCGAGTACCTCAAGTACCACCGTGAAGAGCTTTCTTTTGGAGTGGTATGGCGCTGGGTTTTGGGCTTGCTTACTCATCTCAATGTCGTCACTTGTTTTAACGTGAGTCCTCGTTTACTTCTTTGTAGGTTGGCCAAAGCTTCTGCCATGTGCTCAACATCGAACTCTCCGACTACTTTCGCTTGATTGCAGTGCTGGCGTCCCAAGTCGACGACGATGCCGAGACGAAGCAGCCGAACGAGCGCTCATTCAGCGAGCTCACGCTGCGCAAACTACTCGTGTGGACCCAGGACCCACTCGACAAGATGCGTCTCATGGCCCGACTCATCGACAGGTATGCACCTGTTCTTCCTCATTTGTGTAAACTATACTCTGCGTTCGCACTTTGCTTACAGGAGACACTTCGTGTATGTGTGGCTACAGTGTGGACGGCCTCCGTGGTGGTGCGTTGGCATCAGGTGTCCACTCGCACATCCTCCACGGCGACCCAGCGGTATCCCGATACGTTCAGAGCGTCATGAAGCGCGTTGCCGCACCAATCTTCCGCATGATCCGACGCTGGGTGTTTGAAGGAGAGCTGGAAGACACGCACGTAAGAGGCTGTGATTTGTTGACTGCGCAGGTAAGATTGTGCTCAGTGGGGCGTTAATCTGTGTCTGTGTGTTGGCTATGTCAGGGCGAGTTCTTCGTGGTAGGGGATCCGAATGTCGCTGATGATCAGCTCTGGGCGCACAAATATCGACTCAACCTCAAGATGCTGCCAACTTTTATTTCTCAGTAAGAGACGTATCGGGGGAGGGCATCTGGAACAATGGTCACCGTGCTGTGGATCCTAACCTTCGCGTGCTTTGTCTATTCGATGCTTCCAGAGACCTGGCGAAAAAGATCCTGGTGATCGGCAAGAGCATTAACTTCATTCGTCAATGTTGTGGCAACACCGACGTACGTACCAATGCATGTGAGCTCTGGAAGCGTCGGCTAGTTCTGGAGTGCTGACCTTAATAATGTTGTCTGTTGCCTTCATTTGGTGGCTGTTTCTCTCTCCAGTGGATCATGGATGCAGGGCAAGATGTGATGTGCGCGACCGCCGAAGTGGAAGACGATGGCGTGCACTTCGCAGAGCTCATTAACCTAGAGATCATGATCGAAAAGGTCTCGACGACCACAAACGAGTACCTGATCCGGACGCTGAACGAAAGGTACCACTTGCTGGACCACTGTCGCGCGCTCAAACGATATCTGCTCTTGGGACAGGTGAGGACAAGTGCTTTCAATATGTCATGGTGCCTACGTGTGACAGATAGCAAATGCGGCTGACCTATATGTTGTGCTTGTTGTATAGGGCGACTTCATTCAATACTTGATGGACCTGCTGGGTCCTGAGCTCTCGAAACGCGCCACGCAGATCTATCGCCACACTCTGACGAACGTCTTAGAGACGGCGCTGAACTCGTCAAACGCAAAATTTGAGGTTCGTGAAAGTGTTCACTCGCTCTTTTTGACTCGAATGTTGATTCTCTAATGAGTTTGCTCCAAATCTTGGTGATGCAGGCGACAGACATCCTCGCGAGACTTGACGTGGAGCTTCTCCATGCGTCAGCTGGCGACAGTGGCTGGGACATCTTCTCGCTTCACTACAAGCTCACGTCTCCTGTCAACACAGTGATCAACGAGGCTGCGATGACACAGTACCAGCGCATTTTCCACTTTCTGTGGCGCCTGAAGCGTGTCGAGCACGCGCTGTCAGGGTCATGGAGCAAAGACATGAACCTCGGGCACCTGGTTCAGGTGAGATCACGAACGAGTGTATTGCTGGAGGTACCATGATGATCTGCTTGATCTAACGTTCAAAACCTATTCGAATTTGATTCTAGGGTCGACTACCAAACATCACGCCGCTCATCCACAAGTGTCAGCTGCTTCGGTCTGAAATGATCCACTTCACCGCGAATCTTCACAACTACATGATGTTTGAGGTGTACTTTGCTGCTGATATGGGGGAGGTACTTTGGTCTTTCTGCTGTTTACAAGTGACTGACATTTTCCTATCTCCCGATGTATCAAACAGGTGTTAGAGACCTCGTGGCACAAACTGGTGAAAGACCTCAAAGCAGCCAAGGACTTGGACGAACTCATCGACAGCCACGAAGACTACATCGCTGCAATCAAGAAAAACGTGAGCCTGTCGCTTTGCTCACAGCTGGTTATATGAGGCACGGTCTGACTCGTAATCTGCTGTGTGCTGGTCTGGTTTGTGCGTAGGGCTTCATGGCGAAAGACTCACGCGAGCTTCTGAACCAGCTGAAGTCGATCTTTAACACAATCATCACGTTCTCCAAGACCCAGGAGAATCTATACACCACGGCACTGCGCGAGGTCCACGAAGAAAAGATGCGTCAGCAGACGATTGAGCGACGGACCTTGGAGGTACGAAGCTTTTTTTCATCGTGCGAGTACGTGTTCTCAAATGACAAATGATAAACTCACATGCGTCTTGTTATGCGCAGGGCACATGGGGGACTTCCGAGAGTGAGGCGTACTCAGAGCGGAGACGCAATGATGTGTTTGGGCAGAACTCCAAGCTTGTGCAACAAATCGAAGAGATCGCGAACAACTTTAGCTCGCAGCTGTCGATTCTGCTCGAGATGATCCGAGAGCGAGCTGCAGGGTATATTTGCAGTTTGTTTCTGTTGCTGGATGACGGGAACAATGTTAACAGTGGTTTCTGCTGTTTTGTACGGTGTTGCTGTCGTACAGTGGCTCCCAAGGTCTCCCGTTCCTCATCTCACAGTTTGACTTCAACGAGTACTACCGCAGCAAGACGAACCCGTCGATGGACACGGATGAATGAGAAAAACGCCATTAGCGGCTTTTTCATTACGTACAAGCAACAAGTGCGAGAAGTAACTGAGCTGAACGATGAGACGGTGGATGAAGTAATCAACCCTCTTGAATTCGTTGTGATCAGATGGAAAATGGTCGATGTCCTCTACGCTACGCCTCGAGCTCAAGAAGATCACGCAGGAAGTAGCAGAGTACGTTGTCGCAAAGGCTGATGCCCTTTTGCACCGTGAACAGATCTTCCAGGCTGCGCACCATCTCCAGCGTACATGGCAGATTGATCGGGTTGCCAAAGGTGTCAACCAAGGCAGACGACGATGCGCCAGCATGCCCCGACTGGCTCAAGTTGATGCTGTGACGGAAAATCTGCTGGATACTACGCAAGATCTCCAAGAGCTCGCCCTCGAATGCGCCACGATCGATCACAAGTGACCCGTCGTCTTCCATCTGGGCTCGCAGGTGGCTCAACTTTGTTCTGATGGTGCTGATGTGCTTCTCTTCCAGCCCAGGTCTCTTGCTCAAGAGCGGGCCTTGCAGGAAGGTTTCCATCCTGCTCGTGGTTGCAGCCACGAGCTCCTCGTTGCACAGAATATCGATGCGCGTCGTCCCGAGGGTGAAGTATAAAGTAAGTCTCGCTGATGTTGTGCGATTCTTCTCGTCTGCACTCCCTTCTGGCGGTGCGAATGTGTAGATCGCAGGCGTGAGGTCTCTCCCCCATTGAGCGCACACAAGGCTCGCCTTGATCTCCGGGTCTTCAGTCCGCACCTTGGGGAGCTCAGTCAAGCAGCAACGGTTCGCGTAGCTCGAGTGGTTCTGCAGCAGAAAAGTGTGCAGCCATTGTACAGACTCTTGCTGGGTCGTAGTGCACGCTGGGAGAACGTGCTGCTCTCGCTGCAGCCTCAGGTAGTAGTTGACCAAGCGAGCAGCGTCCGGCAGCGGTGGGCGACTGGGGTCTCCGACCGCAACTACTGACCCTTTCTTAGCTGCAGTTGCGGCTGCAGGAGGTTCGCTCTTCTTGTCAAGACTGGTTGGTGATGACACTGTTGACCCATCGCTGATTGCGCTTAAGATGAACGACGGCAGCTTATCCAGCGACGTGATTGTGCCACTTTGAAGCTCCAGGGTCTCGAAGAGAACGAACTCGTGGCTCTGAACCTGTATAGCGAGGCTCAGGTAATGGTACGCGGCTTGGACGTGCTCGTCTTCGTTGCCGTGAATGAGCTTCTGACCGTAAAGGTCGACGAGCTCAATCAGCGCCATGCGCACGAGGCAGCGGTCGTATCCGCCACTGTGAATCGACGTCTCAATGCACTCAGTGAGCGACAGGACCGCTTCTGCAAACATGTGGGCGACCTGTGTGTCGTCTAGCAACAACTCTGGACTCTCGTGCTCCTGAGGTACGACCTTGTGAGCATGCTTGTGTGTGCTTTCTTGCTTGTCCTGCTGTATGGCCTGACTGCATTGGTTAATTAGGATCTTCTTCAAGACGGACCCTTTCAAGAGAAGCAGCAGCGCTCTGGACGCACCAACGCGCCTCGTCGTGTGCAGAGTCGCCCGAAGCCCCTTCTCGATCAGTGTCAGCACCCTCGTTTGACGCTGAGCCAGTGTCTCGGAGCCGAAATCGATTGCACACTCGACAAGCGTCTGCGCCAAGGCCGCTTTCGTGAAAACGAAGCTTGGAATGCCTGGGTTGTACAAATTCAAGCGCTTCTCAGATTGCAGATCCACAGTCCTGTCGACGCCGATCCAGCCACTGCGCTCTAGTATTTCGTCCAAGACGCGCTCGGCCTCAATCAGTCGGTCTGTCACTGCTTCCAAAAGCTGGGCTTCCGCTGTCAGCAGAACTTTGGCACGCAGTACGGTGCTTGCCATTAGCAGCGAGCGAACGAACGTGAGGCTACAGTTCGTGAACCGCGAGACTGCAGTCACTCGAAGCTTCTCCAGATCAGCCTCTGCCGCATCGCGCTTGCCAAGAAACACGAGCGCCTGGAAGCACAGCACTTGGATATGCTCGACCAAGTGATCTTCTCCAGTCTCGTGGCACTCGTGCAGTGCAACCTCAGCCTGCCCAAGCACGGCGTGAAAGTGACCCTGAGCGAGATCATTGAGCATGCTCTGTAGTCGACACTTGGCAATGAAGGTACTTGGGCGGCGAAACAGACAGAACTTGAGCTCTTGCTCGAGATCCAATGCCACAACCTCAGACAAAGAGAAAGGTACCGATGGTGCCTGGTGCGTATCTATGCATGCGCTCAGAGCCTTGGCGCTCAGTTCCCTTGCAAGACTCCACTGACCGTCAGAGTACGCGAGATAGCTCTGCTGAAGCAGGACCTCACCGCGTACGCTTGCGGAGTGTACCTCTTCCCATGTCGGGGTAGTCCTTTGAGTAGAGCTTGCCTGGTAAGGCTCGGCCTCCAGTACCTCAGCAGGTTTGCTCTGATCCAGCAGCTGCAGTAGATCGCGTACGATTTTCTCACCCACTGGGCGAATGGGTGAGCTACCATCTGCAAGGTTGCTCTCATGGCGAGATAACCGCACGACGAGCCGAAGGATTGCGACCAAAATCTCGAGAATCAGTGGCTTCGATGTGATTGTTCGCATGAGATCAGAGTGCATCTTGGAAATGTCCAGCGCTGAGAACCACGCCAGCGCAGCCGCATTCGCGTCGTCCCTTAGTGGTTTGCTGTCGTGGTACGTCACTGGAGTCAATATGATACTCGGTTCAACTGTTTCCTTCATGCTCGCAGCGTCGACGCCGTCAAAGAGTGCCGCAAGGGTACTGAGTGCTTCACTGATCCTTCCACACTGAGAAAGAGCTTCAAGGCGCAGTCGTCGGGCGTTCGCAACGTGGTTCTTGCTCTCCAGGCAGTACCGCGCGACGAACTCATACCCTGCGACCACTGGCATCGCCGTCTCTGCATAAAACTCATATCCCAGCAGTACTTCTGGGACGAGGATGAAGAAGAGTCCAAGTGAAAATGACGACACTCTCTCAGGGTCAAGCAGGTCGCGTCCAGGCCAGAACTCATTGCCCAGTTCATACGAGCCATAGAGGAACTCTCGCGTCGGGTGCGGTATCGAGGACGCAAAGAGCCGGTTGAAGACCTTGGCAGCCATGAGCGAGTACTCAACCGCCTGGAAACAGTTGGTGGACGTCGCGTACATAACCAGCTTTGACAATGTGCTGCAGCTGATGAGCGCGATCCAGAGCCCGTCACCCTGGATCTGCTCGGTGCCACTCACGCCATTGGGGAGCTGCTCCTTTGAGCTCCGCGCAAGGACCTCACGCCAGTTCTGAACGACGTTGAGAGCCCCAAACGCGTTGTCGAGACATTCGTACCAGCTCTTCACCGCCAGGTTCGTGCTGTTGGTGGCCCCACCAACTTCGCCGCTACAAGCCAAATGGAAGTCACCCATTTCTTGGTACGCCTGACAGACTAGTCGCTGCTGTCGCTTCTGCCGCGAGAGTAAGATGCAGTGATTATACGCGCTCAGGATCTGGTTTTTGAGCGCCGGCTGCTGCTGTTGATCTCCTCGACCCACATCCTCCTTGTTACGATGATAGGTCTTCACCAGTTCGTGGACTGCGTTCATCGCCTGGACGCACTTATTCATGGACTTGGTCAAGCCGTCGTGGATCGCGTTCAGTCGCTGCATCTCGTCTCGCTGGCGATTCCGTGTCTCCATCAACTGGCGAATGTGATCTTCCATGACCGTGCGCTTGGCGCGGAAGTCGAGTTCCTCGGGTGTGAGTACTTCTTCGACGACCAGGCGGGACTTTTTCTTTTTCTTCTTCACCTCACTCTCCGTGAACTCGCGTACGAAGGTAGCCAAGTCCTGCTCTGCATCTGTGAGGGTCGCGTTCGCAGTGCCGAGCAATTGGCGTTGGGCGAAGAGCAGCAGCGGGAAATTGCGCTCTGAGAAGCGTCCTCCACGCTCTTCATTGCCCAGTAACATGTGGAATTTCTTGCCGATACGGACGATTGTCTCCCATTTCTCCTGCGCGCAGCAGGCCTTGAGTGCATACGAGACGAAGTTCACGATCCAGGTTACGTCAGCGCTCATGGCGTTCATCGCAGAGGTGACGACGACAGTGGACGCCAGCGAGGTCTGCATGAGCGAGCGGTTGAGTGTCAACAGAGTATGTGATCCAGAGGCATCACTGGTCGTCATCGAAGAACCAAGCATCTTCTGTTCTTTCACAGCCAGGACGACGGCTTCGACCATGTCGAGCAACGCATCTACACAGAGCAGGAGGCGATCGAGTTGAGAAGACGATGAAGAAGACCCGAGGCGATCTGGAGAGACCCACGCGACCCACACAGCGTTCCACACGTACTGACACGACACCTGAAGCGCCTGCCACGCCTTTCCACATCGGAAGAGCTCACAGGAGGCCGACATTTTCTCGAGAAGTTGGGCAAAGACGCTGATGATCTCCTCTTCGTCGTCGTCACTCGTGACAGTGGGGCTGGTATTCGCAAAGCTCTGCTCTTGATCTGTGGGATTAACAGCAGCGAGTGCTTTTGACTCCGGGGTCTGAGCGCGTTGGCCGCCAGAGTGAAGCATTTCGAACGTTGAGTCACAGCTCGGCCCCCTCTTTGCGTCCGCGGGAGTCTGTCGCGTCTCTTGCAAGCGCACCAACTTCCGGAACTTTATAGGTTTTCAGCACACACGCACACACACGGGGCAAATAACGCGTTAGAAAGCGACACAACCAAGAGACCAAGCAAAGGATTAGTCAAGAGACCAACGCACCAGCAGCAGAGCCTGAAGGAAGAACACTTCGCCGCTCCACAGGTACAAAAAATCGTCGTCACCCCCAATAGCAGCAACGGCAACACCTTCATGGCTCATTGAAGCACGTGGCGAAGAGGATGTGTCAATGACCAGTTGCTCCCCACTACCGCTACCGCTACCGCTGACTGCAGGTTCATCTTTCGCTCCTTTCTGTCGTGGGCTTTTAACTGAGCGTGCTGTCGTTGGCGGTGAACTTGTAGGTGGTGAAGATGGCACTTCTGATGAAGAGGAGGACGCTGCTGTCGGATCGTCCCCTCCAGGTGGACACTCTGGAAGGAGGTAGTCACCACCAACGCCTGTCATCACCTCTCGAAAGCGTTCGCTCATGCTGCCTTTGAGCTTGAGAGACGTCAGATAGGCCTCAGCGGTGCTGTCGTCTCCTCGTTGGAGCGCTATGACCGCGATCTTGCAGACGTACTCGGTGTATTGGGTGTCAGAAGTCGCGACTGCACCATGGGTCTCCAGAGCTTTCAATGCATCCGTCAAATTTGAGTTCGCCTGCTGGAGAATGGCCGTGAGCGTTGGTAGCTTCGGTTCAGCAACCTCTCCATCGCTAGCACCCGGTTGACGTGGTGTGGATTGCGGAGTGATGACGCTAGCAGTAGTACTAGCAGCAGCCTTTGTTACTGGAGTAGGCGGGTGCTTTACGGTCGCACTCGCAGCGACTGGCGCGACTGGCGTTGAAGCTGAGCCGGTGCTCGCATTCAGCGCTTCCTGGATCGCCATCGCTTCACAGAGTGACCGGTACTCATTACCGTCCTTCTCACTGATGTTGTTGTTTTTGGTGATGATGTGCTGGCGTTCAGGTTCGTGCGACTGAGACTGATGCTGAAGCTGCAACAGTGTCTCGTTCACTAGCGACGGGTACACCACTGGACTCAAGCACTTGGATGCCTGGGCCACACGGAAGAGCTCAAAGGAGACACGCGCAAAGATGCTCTTCGTATCGACATCCCACTGCGCGCGAGGGATCGTGAGCAGCGCCTGGTAGATCGTCATGAGCGGTGGAAACGTGAGTCCGTTGCACTGGTGAAGGTGCAGCAGTGGGAGCAGCACTCGATAGCCCTTGAAGGCGAGTACACGGATCGCTTCACTATTTGCCGCAGCCGATGCCAGCTCCACGCCAATCGCGACTTTCTTGGACGCCTCGATCACTTCAACCTGTCGTGAGAGCAGCGATCGGTGCTCCAGGTCAAAGAGCATCCCGTCACGCTCAGGGTCCCCGCTCTCGTCGTGCGTGAGAATCAGAATCGCTTGAGCCACCAGATTCAGGATTGGGATTGGCAGCTTCGCGATCACCGTGCGCTTTAGCGCATGTCGGTGGAACGGGCTCGCCTTCCAGAGCGCTCGCGACGACGCATCACGAGACACGACACTGTTGTACAGTGCCACTGCGGCTTTGACAGCGCTCGGGCGAACAAGTCCAAGCTCGTAGCATGCCTGAGCGAGGTATCCGTAGCACAATGCTACTGGGAGCGGGTGCAGAGCCACCACGGGCTCGGAAGTGAGCCCGATGCCCTGGATCACCTCATCGTTGTGGTCGAAAGCGGCAACGGCGAACACGTAGCTCTCGTTCGAAAGTAGGCCGCTGATAGTAGCTTGAAGCTGGGGCGCGTACACAGGCTCGGACGTCCCGGGCAGCTCGTTGTTGTTGAGGGAGACCGCGGTCCCCGCTCCCGAGGGCTTGGCGAAGACCATGTAGTACGCGACTTTGCGCTTGCGTAGATCCGGTTGTGAAGGAGAGAACGGGAGGATGCGCACAGCCACCGCTGACTTCGAGCGTGCAGTTACAACAGGTGCCAGCGGCACATTGCTGTCGTGAAAGTGGGGATGGTGCTGAGAAAACTCGGTGGTCTTGAGTCGAGCTTGGAGCTCGCGCTCCTGGCTTTCGATGCGCTCCAGCGTCTTTATGGCTTGCTCAGCGATCGCGACGTCCTCACTGACTCTGTCAGTATTGCTGCCATCATGGAGTCGGCGGTGCCGCATGCACTGGATGGCTAGCAGCACTTTGTTGTAGCCGTTCTTCCGACACTCGACCGCCAGTTTCTCCTCGATAGATTTGACAAGCGACAGCGATTCAAATGGCGAAGCATCGTGATTCCCTGTTGAGCCACTGGTCGATGGCAACGCCTCGACGGCGCTCGCTTCTTCGAGCTCCACCTGGTACAGCAGCAGCATCAAGTCGACCTGGAGACAGCAAAGATCTTGATGCGAACTGCCAAATTGAGACCCCGTTCCGTAGACACCGACGTTCTCACGCACATTGGCATTGTTGGTGCCACTCTGGTTGGTCTCAGCTGTGTGTGATGAGCTCTTCGAGGCTGCGTCCGAGCGACCGAACGGGTGGTCAGGAGTGCACGAGAGCGACGAGCAGGAGAGCGCGACCGAGTTCCCAACTGAGGCGACCGTAGCTTTAAAATGCGACTGCGAGAGCGCGAGCTCGTCTCGTTTCCTGTTGATGCGCTCGAGGATCGCGCGTAGCACTTGGGTCGCGAGTCTTTGCTTGTTCTGCAGCTGCAGCAAGGACGCCAAGTGGATACCCACAAGGCCGTGCAGCAAGAGGTCGTCTAGGTCGCCAAGCGTGAACGCCAAGTGCGCAGCGAGCAGGAGCTCGCTGGCGACTCGGATGAGCTGCTTGGGCAGGTTTGCACGGTCAGTGGCGGCCAATTCGTGGACCATGGGCAACGCAAATTGCTGCCAGAGCAGCAATGCGACGGCGAGCAGCAGATCGCGGTTCGTGCTGCTCATGTCACCTGAGCCCTGGCAGAGGCAGCAGGTAAGAGCCTTGGCGAGCCTGAGCAGAGCTTTCGCTGGTGGCAAAGTGGCCTCAGTCTTGACCAACTGCAGTGAATACTGCTTCCTAGCATCAATTTGGGCTTCGGTATTGTCTGCAGTTGCATGAGCGGTCTTCACCCTAGCGAGCGCCTTGAAGAGCTCGAGCTCCTGAATGCACTTGTCTCGATCGGATTCACTCAGCAGCTCCTGTGAGCTGCTCGACGATGGTGCAACTCGTGTCTTTGCAGCCTTCAGGAGAGTAAGGAGCTCGTCCGTCTTCCCAACGCGATACAAGTGGTGCAGCAGCATCATGTGGAACGCCATGGGGAACACGCTGGCTAGGCGATCTTCTGCTGGTGGTGCCAAAGAACCCTCACCGTCGGAAGCTACTGACAACAGAGGCGTGACCATCTCCAGCACAAAGCTCAGGAGCTCACTGATCTGTCGGGTGAGCTGCGGCGTCGACGGCGCTGCCAGAACTCCAACAACATTCCTCCTGTCCGACCGCGTGAGGCTCTCAACAGTGTCAACTGCGACTCGAACGCGTTCTCCAAGGCTCGCCGACGCGAAAGTCGTCTCAATCTGACGCTTTGACAGAGCGTCGTGGCTCGCAGTGGCCTTTGCGCGTGCTACCATCATGCTTGCGGCCATCTGCGCCCGAGTCAAGGTGGCGATGACGTCCTTGGGCAGCGGCAGGTCGAGCTCCTCCTCCTTCTTTAGGCGCAGCACGGCCTTCTGTGCATACTCGGCGCAATTGACCGCCGCCTTGAGGTACGGGACTTCAAGGGTCGTGGCTGCTGAGCCTGCTGGTACACTGTGCGCTATAGCCTCGTAGCACTCGCACGTGAGCGCGAAGAGCTGCAGGCGCCAAAGGATGTACTTTGTCGTACTCAGCGTTACGAGCGACTCGAGCGCTAGGATCGCGAACTTCACGAACACCACGACCTCTCTGGGGAATCCGAGCGTACAGAGTGGCCTCGCGATCGAGAACACGAGCAGTGAGCCGTTGAGCACGAGCCACGCTCTTTTGTGGCTCGTGGCGACCTGCATACCTCTCCGCAGTAACCCTAGAGCCTCAACCATCTTCTCTAGGGTCCCAGGGTGTCGAACAACTGAGTCGCGAAGCCTGTACTCCTGGAAGAGGCACATAGCTTGGCCATAGAGCGCGCGGACGTACGCCTCGGTCTCTGGTAGCCTGGACCTAGGCTTATCGCCCTGAGCCAAATCCCCTTGGTCTTGAGCCTCGAACGCGTCGACGACCTTGGCGTAGAACGAGCGCGAGGCGGCGCGGAACTCTCTCTGCGCGTAGAACCTGTCACCAAAGTCGAGCAGCAGCCGCTGCTTCTTGTGAGGAGCGAGCTGCTTGTCACTGAAGCGCAGTAGTCTGTTGACAAGCAACAGGAGCTTCTGGGCAAGTGGACCGTAGTACGCGACCTCGTCTTCACGCTCCTCTGGTGACGATTGTCCAAATTCGAGAGTGAATGGTAAGAGCTGCTTGGCGTCTCCCACTTGGCGCAGAATGAGCTTCAAGTCGCGCTCGAGCTGCTGCACGAGCACGTCGGACGCATCTCCTGAAGAAGACGAGGCAGGTGGAGCAGCGGCGATGCTGGGGATCTTTTTGGCTTCCTTCCGCATCATTAGCAGCACCTGAGGAGTCCGATTGAGCGAGTGTGGAACGACCGATAGTAGCACAGCTTTAGAGCCAAAGCGCTTTGAGCTGATGGGCAAGATCGTAGGGTTAGCCTGAAGGGTCGTCATCGTTCAAAGCTGGGGTTCACACCATTGGAAGTAAAGGGATGGAGCCATTGAAGTCTCTGCAGTCATCCCATACGGCAGCTAATGGGAGGAAGCAGTCAGCGGGGGCTGCTGCGTCATCCTCGACATTGTCGCCACTGGCGTCCTTCGCCAGGCAGAAGCAGAGCGGGGTTGTGCTCGGATCCTCAGTCGCAAGTAAACCTTCCCCATTAGCTCCTAGTACCAGCGCCAAACCGCTCTCTGGACTCGCATCGCTCAACAAGTCTCAGCACTTTCGACATCAGCAGCCAGAGACACTCAAACAAGCTCAAACAAGTGGTCCTCTGAGTGCAAACCTCTCGAAGGAATCGCCGCTGGCAGCGTTTGCAAAGTCACTCGTACCCTCTGCGAATGAAAAAGTGGAGAATGTCGAAGCTGATGATGACTCAACTGCTGCGCAAGCTCTTTCTGCTGCTGCTCGACCAGGGTTCATGCGACTGAATTCGACGTCAAAGTCCGCATCAGTTGTGAAAAGTATCGAGCCGCTGCTACTTTCAGAACCCTCAACACTCACAGTGGAAGAAGACGCCACTCTCACGAAGACCGCAGAGAGCCAAGAAAAGGACTCAGTCTATCACGGCACTGACAGCAGCCAAGTGAAGCAAACCGAAGAGTGCAAAGCAAACGAGAGCTCGGACGGCTTCAGCGACATGGACGAAGCCAACATCCTTCACTCCGACGAAGAAGAAGACGACGATGTAGACCACGACTGCGACACCAAAGAGGCGAGCAGTCAGGAAGAGAAGAGCCACCTCAACACTCAAGAAGCAGAGGCGGAGCTGTACGTCTCAAGAGGTCACAGTGCCCAGCCCAAGTACGTGAACTTGATGCATTCTTCACTATCAAACTCCGGGATCTCTTCCTGTACGAACGCTCCTAACATGCACTCTTCACGTTTCATACTCAATCACCAGATTGCAGCCGAGGATCTTTGTACCGAAGGCGTCCGAGATCCCGCTCTTCCACACCGTCGTGGCAGCCGATGCCGCTCTCCTCGACGAGCTTCTGGTGCACCTGACGCCAGAGGATGTGCTGAGCATCCGCGACAGCGAAGAGCGGGCACTGTACCACTACGCGGCACTGAGTTCAAGCAAAAGCATCCGAGCTCGCGTATTCGGCTTTGTGAACCGCTACTTTGAACAGTACCTCGACCAGGAGATCAGCCAAGTGATGACCAAGACTCAGCACATGCACGCGTACGTGTTGTGATTAATCCGAACCTTGTAACGTGGGACTGACTGACTGACCTTTGCTATGGACTCAGGTGGTTGGAGAAATCCCAAGCGACCAAGAGCACGTGGATTCCGCCGCGCGTGAAGGAGCTGCAGCGACAGGTGACAGCAGCAAAGAACGCCGCGCTGCTGCACATGTGCGAGTGCGTGGACCGGAATAGAAGGTCCATGTTTCATTACGTGAGTTTGGTTTTGTGAACTTGTGGTGGTGCTGCCGTCAAGGTTGTCGTTCTTGGGCTAAGCTTCGCTGTGTTGGAGCTTTCAGCTGGCGACATCCAAGGCGGGCCTGCCCATTGAAGTTGAAAGTGATATGCATGTGCGTCGCGTTCTCGAAAGCAACCTGAAGCTCTTCTCCAGGAGAGGTAAGCTTAATCAACTTAAGGCTTGATACTTGTATCATTATTTGCAGACTCACAGGTCTTGCTCTTGTGCTTTGCTCTGACGATAGATGCGTTTAGGAAAACACCGCTCCATTACGCAGTCGAGTACGGCAACGCGTGTCAGTTACAGCGGTTCTTCCAGGTTGGCGCTGGCATTCAGCTCACTTCAAAGGACGTCGAGGCGCTGCTGCATCTCAGTGCAGACAAACGGATTCGCGATCTGCTACTGCGGGAGGTTGAGGTGCTCGACACCGTCAACTTCAGAATCCAATCAGATCAGCTAGACAACGATGAAGACAATGATGGCAACACGGGTGATACTGAAGACGAAGCAGATCCAGGTGGCGCTGAGCTGGGCGTCAGCGTCTTCCTGGCCGCCAAGCTGGAACGAGATGTGGCGTCACTCTCAGGCCCACTACTGCAATCGCCGCTGCTCAAGGCTGCGATGTTTGGCAACAGCGGCGCGGTGGAGTTACTGCTCGCGAAGGGAGCAGATGCCGGTGCGCGTGATGCCAACGGATGGACTGCGCTGCACGTGAGTGACCTTAACGTATTGCTCCCAAGACCTTCTAACCAGCGAGCCTAGAGGAGGAGTAAGTTGTTGTTTATGTGGCTAACTTGTGTCTGGTAGTATTGCGCCAGTGGAGCGTCTCAGAACTACCGCAAGCTGGCTCAGTATCTGTTGCGAGAGTCGTCAAAGCAAGTGAAGATCGATGCGCGATCGGCGAAAGGCAGAACTGCTCTCCATGTTGCTGCCAATGGCTCCAGAAAGAGTTGTAGCAGTGGCTCTGATGACCGCACGAGAGGAGCTCATACAAAAAGCGATGCCCAGCGAGCGAAGATGGTGGCGCTGCTGTGTGACAACAAGGCGGGCTTTGACCTGCAGGACAACGCCGGCGCGACAGCCCTACAGCTGGCTGCTCGAAGGAACAACGTCTATGTGGCCAAGGTATTGCTTGAGAGAGGCTGCGATCCGTTACTGTTCGACAAGACTGGCTCTAGTCCTCTTCATGCTGCAGGTAACTCAAGTGACATGTTGCTTGCTGCTCACACATGATGCAAGAAAAGCTGGCTGACGTTGTTTATCTGCGTTGCAGCGAGCAGAGGGCATGTGGAGATGACTGTGTCCTTGACGCGTTGGGACGCTGACCGCAGATTCTGGAGTGATGCTGCTGACAACCAGGGCCGGAAGCCCATGGATGTCGCTCAGAACGAGCACACGCGGCGGGCGCTTGTGGTGCGTGCCGTTGAGAGTTTTGAAAACTAGTTTTGCCATGCACTGGCCATCATATATCTATGCGGGCTTTGCTGTTCAACTGTGCAGAATCTCTGGAGCGCCTCGTACGCGGGAGATACTGAGCACGTCAAACGCTTACTTCAGTGCAGCCGACAAACCCTTGAAGCGAAGGACGAACCCAATAGTCACGACGACTGGACACGATTCATCAGTGTTCACGACCGAACACTCGTCACACAGCGCTCAGCATTGCATTTGGCAGTACGAACTTCATTCTCTCAAGCTCTGACCGTCGTGGGCAGATGGGTCAGTCTCTAACTGTGCGTCTCCTGTGTACTGTAGGTCCAAGGATACGCGGACGTACTGAACAGCTCCTCCCGAGCACAGCAATCAAGCTCCTCAAGTACATCGGCGAAAGAGAAGAAGCGAATTGCAAGACTGGCGATCACGAGACAAGCAGCGCCGAATCGATTCCTCCAGGTGGCGCAGTTACTAACCAAGGCGGATGCAGCAGAGCTGACGATATCCTTTCTAGCGGATCTTCTAGGACAATCCATTATTGCACTGGGCCGTCATGAAGCAACAGAAAGCTCCTTAACAGGACGTTTGACTTCGTTTTCCACGTAGGTGACAGGTGGGGGATTACGCCACTGATGCTCGCTGCCACCATCAAGGACGTACGTTGAAGTAATTGGTGGTCTAGGCGCGTAAACAAGGTGCTCACCTAATATTGTGGGTGTATGGTTGTTCTGGAGAGTAGGAGATCTTCATGGAGATGCTCTTGGATGCCTGTGAAGACGCCGACGAGCAGGATCTTGAAGCGAGTCTCGCAGCGCAGGACTGCGACGGAAACATCGCTCTCCACTATGCTTACGCGTTTGGACTTGCACAGATTTCCAACCTGCTTGAAGAGCGGGCGGACGACACTGTGCGTAGTTTCTGCCTCAATCTTGAGCAGTGTGTGTGAGAGTGAAGCTGACTTCGAAGCACTTTTACTCACCTCAACATTGTTCGCCTATTTGACTCCTGCCTCTAGGAGGTTGTGAACAGCGATGGCAAGACACCTCTGGAGGTCACAGGATTCCGAAACAAACTCTTCCCACGAGGCTTTCGAGATCACTGCACCAAGCTCGACCAGTGGCGCCAGCAGCATAAACAGTGACCCCAGTGGCTTGCTGGATTCAAAAATGCATCAGTGTTGATCATAAACTAAATAGTGAATATGCATCTGTCTAAATGATGGCTAATCGATACAGTATAAGGTTGCTCTAACTAGAACGATCGGCTTAGAAGCCCTCGAAGGTGTCGGTGCCGTGGAACGGACGCACGTTGGCGTCTTCTGGGTACGCGTCAAAGTTGCCCGAGTCGAAGGTGTCCTTGATGGCCGGCACGAAAGGTGCCTTGAGTGCCTTCTGCACGAGCGCCTGCCAGTCAAAACGCGCGTTTGCGAAAAACGCGTGGTTCACAACGTCGTCCATGCCGCCGGCGAGTGAGCCGATGCGTAGCGCCGGGTTGGGCTCGAGCAGCTTGAGCACGAGGTCCTTGGCGTCGGCGTCGAACTTCGGGTGGAATTTAACCTGGGTACGTCCCTGAAGGATCTTCTCAAAGATCTTGTTCTGGTCGTTGTGCTGGAACGGTGTGCGCCCCGAGATCAGCTCATAGAGCAAGCATCCGAGCGCCCAGTGGTCCACAGCCTTGCCATGACCCTTGTTGAGCACGAGCTCGGGTGCCAGGTACTCCGGAGTGCCGCAGAGCGTGAACGAGCGCTCGAAGAGCATGCCACTGCGATAGTAGGGCACGTGCTTGGCGAAGCCAAAGTCCACGACCTTGAGGTACCCGGCGCTGTCGATGACCAGGTTCTCCGGCTTGAGATCGCGGTAGGCTACGTTCATCTTCTGCAGGTACCGCAGGGATTCGACGACGTTGGAGGCGTAGAACCTCGCGACGGGCAAGTCGAATGCGCCGCAGACACCCTTGGCGACCTGGAAGGACTTCTCGTAGAGCAGCGACCAGAGCTCACCGCCCTGCACGAGCTCAAAGAGCATGTAGAGTTGGTGCTGGTCCGAGTACGTCTCAAAGAGCTTGAGAATCAACGGGTGGTCACACTCCGAGATGATCCCCTTCTCGTACAGCACGTTCTTCTGCTGATGTGTCTCGACGATGTTGGCCTTCTGCATGCACTTGAGCGCGAACGCCTGGTTCGTGGGCTTGTGGCGCACGAGGACCACGCGCCCGAAGGTGCCCGTGCCAATCGTGCGGATCTTCTCGAGGTCCTTGAATTGGATCTTCTTGGCCGCCGGTGGCGAGGTGCTGCTGAGGCGCGTGTCCATTTTCCCCATCACGCTCTGCTGCATGAGCTGTTGGCGCTGCATTTCGCGCTGCATGATGTGGTCGAGCTTTCCCAGGAGCTTCTCGAACGCGTCTCGCTGGAGTGTGAGGCACTCGATACGCCCCAAGGCAATGCAATCCGCCGCGCGTGGTTCATTCGCAAGCAGTGCACGCTCGCCGAAGAACTCGCCCGAGCGCAGCTGCATGATTTCAAAGCCCGACTTGCGCACGGAGACCTTGCCGTCCGAGATCATGTAGAACGTGTCCCCAGCGTCCCCCTCCTTGATGATCACGCTCTTGTCCTCGAAGGACACGACGTTGAGCGCGTGCGCGAGGATGTCGAGCTCGTCGTCCGTGAGCGAAGAGAGCAATGGAACGGACCGCAGGACGCGGATGCGCATCTGCCGGTCGATGAGCGAGCGCAGCGGGCCCAACAGCTTGGTGAACTGTGCACGGTCCATGACGTAGCAGTCGACGCTGCCCACGGCCACGCAGTTGGCCTGGCGCGGCTCGTTGAGCATGAGCGCCATCTCGCCAAAGTAGTTGCCGCGGTGGAGCAGCATGAGCTCTTTCTCGACCGCATCCGGACCGGAGCCGCGAGACGTGCAGCGTACCTTGCCCTCGACGATGATGTAGAACGTGTTCCCATCATCACCCTGCCTGATGATGTAGTCGCCGTCGTTGAATCGCTGGAGCTTGAGCGCCGCGGCAACCTTCTGCAGTTGGTTGTTGCTCAGGCGCTGCAGGAGCTCGACGTTCTTGAGGAAGTTCACACGCGCCAGCTGCGTGGCGCTCGCAGTCGTGGCCATGATCTTGCGGAACATCGTGCGCTCGACGGTCCAGAGGATGCAACCCATGGTCGCGCGGATCGTGGCTGCGCGCGGACAGTTGTAGAGCAGCGCGAGCTCGCCGAAGGCATCGCCGTTGTTGTATTTGCCCACAAGCTCGTTGTCCACGACAATGTCGCAGCTGCCGCTCTCGAGCACGTAAAAGCAGTTGCCGGCCGTGCCCTGCGAGATCACGTTCTCACCGCCCTGGATCGTCACCATGGCCATGACGTCGATCATCTCGTCGATTTCACCCTGGTCAAGCGAGCTGAAGAGGTAGTGGCTCTTGAGTGCCTTGGTTATCATCGCGCGCGTCTGGTTGTTCTTGGGTACGCGCACGTGCGTGCTCGAGCTCAGGTCGCCCGGCTCCACGGCGCCTTCGTTGATCGGCGCGCGGCGCACGCCCTTACGCTCGTTCATATCCATGATAACAGCCGCGCTTGGGATAGTGCTCATCCCACCGACGACCGTTGTGACTCCAGAGGACGATGACATGGTGCTTGGACGGATCGTCGGCGGGCCTGGAGGCAGGATCAGGTCCTTCATGCGCTGCGAGAAGTCCATGGCTGAATGCTGCTACTGGCAGAGGAAGGAGCGACCGACACCACCGACTAGAAAGGAAGGACTGAGAGGGAGGGGAAGGAGGAGACTTGCTGAGCTCGCTGGGGAAAGCAAATGAGGAAGTGAGGAGCTCGAAAGGCGTGGCAGGCTGGTCTTACTCGCTCAAGTACGGCTTGAAGGATCTCGGAGGCTCGGAAGAGATACCAGATAGTGACTGATTGATCGGATCAGACGCCAAGGCTCATTGCTCTATAGGAGTACGACGACTGAATCTACAAATACACAGCCATCCATTCTGAGCACCAGCCTTCTCCCAGGAATAGCTGGTGGGAGAATGAGTTGCAATGGGTGACAGGTGGCGTAATGGCTACATTTTCTGACAATGCAATCCTATTTTCACGTGATGCTAGAACCTTAAAGTAGGATACTTCCTGGATTGATGTGAGAGTCCTCAACTTAAGGTGCACATTGTCATTTCCTGGTGACCTGGGATTCGAGCAAGAGGCAGGCCGCGAAACGACGCGTGACACCCAGCGCATGCGACGGCGGTCTTACTGCTGCTGCTACTGACAATGACGATCCATAGCGACGCCGTCGGCAAGCGCGTGCGCGTGTATTGGGTGGACGAGGACGAGTGGTTCAGTGGTCACGTGCAGGACGCGGACGAGGAGCAGGGCTACTTGGTGCTCTACGACGACGGCGACGAGCGCTGGGAGGCGCCCACGCAGCTTGTCGAATTCGAAGAAGGCAGCGAGCAGCAGCCAGATGGTAACAATGACAGTAGCGAAGATGATGGTGGTGATGACGTACTGCAGCAGCAACAACAGATAAGGCAACGCACGGATGGCCATGAGCCACGGATGATAGAGCCACCAGGGTCCCCAAGTGACGCGTACGACGATGACCACGATGAGGAGTACAATGATGACGATGACGAACACACGCACACGCAGGACATCGGTGAGAATGAATGTGGCGGTGGTGGTGCTAGCGATGACGACGCAGACGATATTGAGAGGGTCGACTTGGCTGATACAGCCACGCGGTCAGCTCAGTTCAGTCACGACGATGGTGATGGTAGCAGCGAGGACGGTGACGAGAATGACGACCAGCGGGATGACAGCGACGTTGGCGAGCAATCCATTGCAATGAGCGAAGTGCCGATCACGTTCGAGAGACACGCTTTCGGTCGAAGCGCTGCGTCAACTCCGAAAACCTCACGCAGTATCACTAGCGCTCGCAGCATGGCCGCTGCCATGCCATATGCGAAGGTGAACCTACCCACTCGAGGCATGTTGCGTGGCAAAGTTCTCCGCGCGAGCCATCTACCGAGCATCCCCAGCACCTACACAACAACAACAACAACAAGACAGCGAATCAATCCGCCGCGAGCATTCGTCAAGATTGCGTTCGTTGAGGCTGCGACAAGCGCCACCGAGAGAGCGCCAAAGAGTGTAAATAGTGTCATGCTGCGCTGCAAGAACGCGCTGGCGAGCACGTCAATCGCGCAGCCATCGGACCACCCCATGTGGAACGACTCAGAGGCTACTACTGAGCAAAAAGACGAAGGCGATGGTGCATTCCAGATGCAGCTCGTACCCCCTGCCATCTCCTCAAAAGAGCCACCCGCGTGGCTCCAGCTCCGTGGCGACGTGCTCTTTTCCGTGTATTCGACCAACAGTGAGATAGATGAGGAAGAAGGCGGAAATCGAGCACGCGACCGTCACACGCCCGATTTCATTGGTCAGGCGGTGCTTTCGCTGCGCGACATCCTCCACGAGGTGCTCTTTGGCGCCTCACCGTGCATCTCGCGTCATTTGCCACTGCAAACTCGTCAGGGTAAGCCGCTCACTGCTCTTGGTGGCAATAGGGACAGGAACAACTTTGACACCTCCGATGACGAAGATGATGACGAACCCAATGCGCCTGAGATCGTGGTCGCGTTTGAGTTTGAGCCCACGTTTGCAATCGACATCAAGCAGAGGATAACCAAGACGAGCGGAACCACAATCCAAAGCACGCGGTCGTTATCGAACAAGGACCGCGGCTTAACGCAATCAGCTTCGACTCACTCTCTAGCGTCGCAGCCAAAGCGACAAAACCAGCAGCAAGCCAAGGCCGTGCCTTCGTCCAAGCCTAACCCAACAGCCCAAGCCAAACAACAGCAGCAGAAGAAGAAGGCGCCACCACCATCCCACACGAGCAGCAGCAACATCAATAGGCGCAGGTTTGAGAAGCAGATCGACCAGCAGAACGTGGCTTTTGCCAAGCGCATTGAGTGGCAGGACCAGCGCCGCGCACGTCGCACGGACCAAGCCAAGGCACAAGCCAAGAGCAAGGTGCCCGTGCCGCAGCACGGTTCCATGAAACTCGACCACAAGGCGTCGTCGAGCGTGAATCGCTCCAAGTTCCAGCAGCAAGTGCGCCAGGAGAACCGCGCGATGGGGAAGCGGCTGCACGCGATCATCCTCAAGGACGAGCCCAAGTCTACCAGCAATAGCAGCTGCACCAGTAGCGAGCAGTGTCCTCCAAAGTTCAGCGAAATTGCGTTCGACGCCCTAGACAAGGACGAACTGCTCGCACGCGACCGGCGTCAGCAGAGATCACGTGAACAGGATTTCCTTGAGGCGCGTGCGCAGGCTAAGTATCAGCAGCAGAATCAGGTGGTCGATGAGGTCCTGAAGCTCCAGAGCGAGCTCGCAGAGCTGCGTGCCCAGGTGTTTAGTACCAAGGCGGCGGTCACGAGGCTCGACATCCTCAACAACAAGGACAAGCACCTGTGCCAGTGTCTGCGGTCAGCAGCTGAGTCTGCGTCAACTGTGATCAGTGGCTCCAGTGATGGTGGCAGGAATGTCAAGCGCAAGGCTACGACCAAGAATGCTACGAAGGACGGTGATCCCTCAGTGGAGTGCTCTGCGAGTATTACAAGGCAGCGAAAAGAGCTCGAGCTGCTGCAGCAAGAGGCTGCGAGTCTCAACTCTGAGAAGCAAAGCCACAGTCAGGAGCTCAGAACCTGTAACCAGAGGCAGCAGGAGCTCGACGACCAAGTTCAGAAACTCACGTCCCAACTGCACTTCGTGCAGATCAAGCAGGCTTTTCAACAGCGCATGAACAGCAAAACTGGCGGTGCCCAAGCAGCACAGCAGGTCGCAAAGGAGATGAAGAAGAAGGCGCAGCTACTGGAACTCTCGAATGAAGAAGAGGAACTCTGGGCACTCTACCAGGCCCAACAGGAGCTCACGCAGCTCCAGATCGCAGTCCAGGTGCTCAAGGAGTGCCAGAATACCACCGACACAACCTCAACATCAAAGTCACATGGCTCCTCGTCATCATCAGCACCAACAGCGGCCTGCGAGTACCTGGAGAAGAAGATCACCCGACAAAAGCAGAAACTTGAGCAGCTCGAGCAGGAGCAACGCCACTTCCAGCGTGAGTACGAGGCGCTTGCGGTCTCCGGAACCCAGGAGCTTTTAAGAAAACAGGTCCACGAGCTCCAGCAGACACTCTTCCTTTGCCAGTCGCAGCAAAAGCACACGCGCGTGGCGCAGCGGCACGCTAAATACGCTGACGAGAAGCTCGTGATGGAACTGCAGAAGCAGGTGTTCAACGAGCAAACCGAGACAGAGATTCTATTCAAGAAGAAGAGTACAAGGACAGAGCAGCACGTAACTAATGAATGAATGAGGGGCAAGCTCTACCAGCCAGTCATTATGTACCCATTTGTACGGTACTGTATGTATGTACTTCTCTACCAGCCCAGATCGCGGCCGAAGAGCTCGTTGAGCCTCTTGTTGTACGGCCCGTAGAAGGCGGCGAGCTTCATACGCGTAGAGGGCGACAGCGACTCGTACTTGCGCGTGTTCTTGGCCGTTGTGTCCTCGATGCGGTGCGGCGGCAGCTCCAGGAAGTCAAACACCTTGGCCATGGTAGTCTGTAGACAAAGTATCACCATCAACAGTGTTAGTATCGCATAGAGGATCAAATCACTAGACTCACAGGCCAAACCAATACTCACGTGCAGGCCCTTGGTGGTCTTCATCTCGTCGAGTGTGAGCAGTAGCACGTTCTCGGCGCTGTAGGCGCGGATCCAGCCGCTCAGCTGCAGCGCGTAGAGTCCTCGCAGCACGTACGAGTGGGCGCCGTGGGTCACATTCTTCACTCTCGTGCTCAGAACCTTCTCGTCGAGCTCATCAAAGTCCATCTCTGGATGCACGCCCAACTTGGTAAGCTCCTCGATCTCGTCGTCCACGATCTGCTCAAAAGTGCGGCCATTCAGGTGGTGGTGACCGCGGTTGCGCAGCTGCTCGGGGCTGCCCTCTTTGTCCGCCGTCATGCAGTAATGCGAGTACGCGCGGTCCACGGGGTTGCGCAGGATTGCGAGGATCTTGCGGCAGTGCGGCACGACTTGCTGCATGCGGTTGATCACGAGAGAGCCGCCCACGAGGTAGCTCGGCGTGGCCTCGCCGGTCATGAGTGACGGACACTTCATGAGCACGTCCTTCTCGAAGAAGTTGTGGTAGTACGCCTCGTGGGCGACCGCACCCTCGGGCGTGTCGCTGCTTGGGAGAGCGTTGTTCCAGCGCCAGTCAAAGTAGTGCGTCTCCTTGCGCTTGGCTGAGACAGCCAGATCGTGTTGTGTGATGTAGTCGTAGAGCGACGTCGTCCCAGCCTTCTGCGCACCGATGACCATGAATGAGGGCAGCGGGCGTGAGCCATAGTCCGTCGACAGGTCGAGCGTGCGGCGCGTCTGGTGGAGCACCATGTCTGAGGTGAGATCCAGATGCGCGAGCGGGTAGTCCTCTTCGACGTAGTCGAAGATGAGGTGCACGCGGTGCTTGTCCCAGTAGTTGTGCACTTTGTGCTTGCTGGCGTTGTTGAGCTCGTAGAGGTGACCCTGCTGAAAGTCCTGGCGCGTCATGCTCTGCTCGTTCACGCCGACCGAAAAGTCAATCGCCTTGGCGTCCGTGAAGATCGGGATGTGCATGCGGTGCGACTTGGCGACCCAGGCGCCCGTGTCGTGGTGCGCCGGGATGTCGGCGTCCGGCGGCATGGACGCCAGGATGCACCGGATCACGCGCTCCTTGGGGATCTGGATCTGTTCGAAGATCGGCTCGAGCTCGTGTTTCCACGCGTGGAACCACGGGAACGTGTATACGCGGCTGATGTAATCGTCGCAGAAGATGAACACGACCTTGCCGATGCCCCACTTGTCGTGGCCCGCACGCTGGATGGGCACGTTGTCCTTCTGCGAGCGCGGGTCCCAGAGCTGCGCGCCGCCCGCGAGGATGCGCTGCTGGAGCGCCGAGATGTCGATGTCCTTCTGGCGCTCGACCACGGTCAAATACTCGCGCGCGACCGCCGGGTCCAGCGTCGAGAGCGGCACCTGCTTCTGGCTGCGTATGGCGATGCAAATGGAGTTCGTCAGCGTATGTGGACGGATGGCGGTTTGATTACAGCACAAGCGTCATACAGCACGTACGGAAGGGGGATGGCAGCAGCAGGAGAAGGAGGAGCAGTGGTAGCAGTGGTAGCAGTAGCAGTGGAGGTGGTCATGATGGACGCTGTCGGTCGTGTGGAGCTCTGCTGGAGTGGCGGCGGCGACACTGTCTGACGATGTTGGTTGTGATGGTTGTCAAAGGCACGCGCCTCGTTCACTTCATAGACATGCAAAAAAATTTAAGTATCAGACAAAATACGGCTAACACTTCAATAGGATACATTCAGCCAAAAATGCAAGCAGTTTTGTCATTCCTTGTAAGGGATATAAAAAGGTAAATGGGTTTGACGAGCAAGGCAAGCGGCTTTAGAAAGGGTCGCTCGGCGATTGGCTATTTTTGATGTGCAGCGTGAAGATAGTGTGAACCACATCATTGCAGCACCAGAAAGGGTTCGTATTTGACCGAATCGTTTCTGTACACAAAACAGCATCATATCATTGGCAGAAAACAAAATACAGTCAGATGATTGGCAGAAACCCAGTCAATTCCAAAAAGGTCCCCAGTTTAAGCGCGCTTCAGGAGCCATCCATTGGTTTGTGAGGGACCGCGCTCTATTCAAGCGCTTTGCGGTCCAGGCGGAGCGCTGGGAACCAACCACCCAATGGCCGCGGCCGATGTGGGCGAGCGGCGCCGCGAAACCAGTCTTGTTGCAGCAAAGTCTTCGTCAAGTTTCAATTTTAAGACGAAAAAATGGTAAGCCCCTGCTTCTCTTGATAGCCGGCTGGCTCTCTCTCTGCCTCTATGCCTGCGTGCTGCATGCTGCATGTGGGCGGGCGGTTGGTGATGATGGATGGCGAGATGCAGATACGGATGGCGTCGGCCTCTCGGTGTCAGTGATTCCAGACGATGACAGCCGCAGCGACAGTAGCAACAACAGGACACACTGGATGGCGAACAATAACGACAATGCAGCTGCAGTTCCTGTCGAACAGTCAGTCTCACAGCATCCGACGAAAAAGCGACAGCGTCGTGGATGCATGAAGCGCAAGAGGCGAGCAGCTCACAGCCCGAGAAGCTCAGTCAGGTCAGACCAGCTGCTGATACAGCATCCAGTACCGACAGCAATCTACCCGGACAGCTTCGAGTTGTTCTGCGTGCAAGGAAAGTGATCAATGCCAGACGCGCTACACAGACACAAGCTTGTATAGCGAAGGATACCGTCGGCTGCTTGTTCCTGAACCCATCCACGCTGTCTGTTGTTGCTGGTGCTGCTGTCGAGTATCCATCCACCTCCACGCCTCCCGCTCAGCCAGCCACCAACCATATCGAGCCACACAGCTTTCCTATGAACCAGGTCGCTGACCTATCGCGCTCTCTTTGGTGTAACAGGGTATCGATCTGATTGCCGGTGGCAAGGTCGTCGGTAAGAAGAACCGTTCGGCGCCAAAGTCCGAGAATGTCTACCTGAACCTGCTCGTGCGCGTAAGTACCTCCCCAGCTACTCATCATTTGTGCAAGCGAATTACATCAACAAATGGCTAACAATATCTGTACTTCTTGCTTTGCCATGCCCGTTCTCCAGCTGTACCGCTTTCTCGCGCGTCGCACGGACTCCAAGTTCAACAGCATCGTGCTGCGTCGTCTGTATCAGTCGAACACCAACCAGGCGCCGATCTCGATCGCTCGTGTGGCTCGCTACATGAAGGGACACGAGGGCAAGCTCGCGGTTGTCGTTGGCACCGTCACGGACGACATCCGTCTCCTCAACGTGCCAAAGCTCTCGGTTGTCGCTCTGACCTTCACTGAGACTGCCCGTGCTCGCATCACGTCGGCCGGCGGTGAGTGCCTGAGCTTCGACCAGCTCGCGCTCCGCGCGCCAAAGGGTGCCAACACTGTGCTCCTCCGTGGCCGCCGCACGGCCCGTGAGGTGTACCGTCACTTCGGCCACAAGTCGACCGTCAACTCGGTGCACACCCACGACGCCGTCAAGCCATACGTCCGCTCGAAGGGCCGCAAGTTCGAGCAGGCGCGTGGTCGCCGAAAATCGCGTGGTTTCAAGGTCTAAGCCGTGGGATAATGCCCTACTGCTTTCGTGCCGCGCGCTGCTACTGCCATTTCGTGGCTTCAAAGGCCGCGGCCCTGGAGACAACGCTGCTGACGACGCGAGTGATTGGCTTCGCGCTTGCTGCTTTCCCGACGGCGGTGCTCCAGGCTTGAAAACACGTAAACCAGTGAATAAAATTGAGACGCCGCAACAACAATTCACCTGCAACAACACTTCGTTCTTGTTCGCCTTGTCCTCTACTTTTTTTGACTCCAAACACTGGCTGTTGAATCATCATCGGAGCGTTTATGAAAATGGTTATTGACAGGAAGAAATGGTTGCCATTCATGACATGACGCAACTGATAAACTTGCTTCGCGACAGTACCGGTCGGTAGTACTGGTTCTGTCTGTGACTCCTACTTTCGTCTCGACAGGATGTACTTGAGCTTTGCGACGATCTCCGCTATAGAGAGCATAACAAGACGATTGATAAGACACACCAAACACAAATGAGGATGTGGCCAAGTGCACCGTGGCAAACGGTGAGGGCGGTGGCAACGTACCACACTCGTACGGCGACTCGGCAGTGAACTCGGTGATGATCTCTTCTAGACTGTCTTTGAAGTAGACCTGGAAGTCCGACGGGTCCGTCATGAAGCGCACCCACACCACACTCGTAATCGGTCGCTCGGCCTGCAAAGCGGGAGACAAAGCAATGAGATCAACACCTGCCAGTGCACTGTCACAACACAAATTCAATCCGCAACGTACAATCTTCGTAGTGTTACGGGACTTGATGACTCGCTCGCCCACTTTGCGGTTGTAGATCTTGTGCTGGTCGACACCGAGCATGCGCTGCTGCTTCTTGCCATACTTGTTCTTCTTGATCACGCGCCACTCCTTGAACATCGCAGCCGTGACATCGTTGAACATGAACGTCTCGGGCGGCGGTCGTGCGCGCCCGTCCACGTTCGCAGTGTCCTCCACCGTTTGCGTCACCGTGACAGGAATCTGAGGCGCATCCGCGTATTGCTCTGTGGTGAAGATACACGATAGAAACCATAGGTTAGAGCCATGCGCAAGTGAATCAAGGCAAAAGCCAAAACAAAAGGCAGCGTACTGGTAGCGAGCGTGACTTCGTGGAGGTTGAGTGGACGGAGCTTAGTCTGCATGTCGATCTCGTCGCTCGCCAAGTCCAGGCGCTCACGCTCAGCCTCGCTGATCTTCAGGACGTACTGATCCTGGAAAAGCTGCAGTCGATGCTTCTTATTAAGCGTCGGCAAAAGGTCTTGGCCGATAGTGTTACCATCAATGGCGACGACCGTGTAGTCGTCGCTTTTTGGCCTAGTGATTTGGAAACACAGGGGACGCAACAGCAGTATCGGCATTGGTTAGCAAGTGATAACGATAGATCAACCGAGGCAGCAGACAGAGTCATACATGTAAATCTTGATCAACATCTTGTCACCCGCTGCCGATGCCTTTGGCACAGCAGGAGCCTCGACTCTGCTCGCAGCAGCAGCATTTGCTTCTACATAATGTCAACAATACACAGATAAACAAATCTTAGCCCCACCGCATAACTCATGCACTCCGCATGTTGCACAGGACGTACCTCCAGGTGCGTCTCCCGACGGCGGACAGGCATCCGGTCGCTCGCAGAGACAGTATTCGTGGCCCCCAGCATCTCCAAAGTTCTTGATTTTGCGCGATCGGTCGAGTGCTGTTGCGACACAAGCAGTACGTGTTAGCAACAAATCAGAGTGCCCAGATCAATACCAGCCACCTTTCGATGGCTTTGTACCTGGGAAGTCTTCATCAGGGTATCCGTCGGCGTCGTGCAGCCGCAGTTCGTAGCACTCTGGATGGCCGTAGTACAGTGGAGGCTGGCGGTTGTTCGCCTGATGATTTCGTAGAATCTCCTGGATTGACTCATCCACAGTCGACACGTCATACAGCTACACAAACATACAACCCACAATCACACAGGCGAGGTTAGCGATGGCATACAAACGTACCCAGTCTAGTCCACAAGCCAAAAGCCACGCACGTCGATCTTCATCTCTGTCCTCGTGGGCAGGTAGATCGTCAGGTGGAGCACAGCGCTGCCTTCTGCACCACCCATCATCACGGGCTTCGGTCCGAGCGCCACGGACGAGCCCTTGAGGATTTTGTCCAGCAGTGACACCTCGTGGAACGAGAGTGGCTGCACCTCTTCTTTCTCGAATAGCAGTCCGTCGTCCTTCTTCTTAGCGCTGTCGCCATTTTTCTCGTCCTTGGTGTCGCCATTCGCGTCTATTCGAGTATCAATGCATACATCAACGTAACAACGACCCAGTCAGTGAGCGTTCATGTACATACATCTATCTACGAGCTGGCCATGCCTCATACCTTTCGCAGCTTTCCCCGTCGCGGTCGACATCCGGCGCTGTTTCGCATCTGCACCTCCATTCGCTGTGTCTTTACCATTTTCTGCCTTGTTACCAGCGCGCGTGTCGTTCTCGACGGCCACGGGCTTCTTGGAACTCGCGCGCATGACGTCCGCTGCTGCGCCATTCGCGCCTTTGGTACCGTTCGCCGCACCATTTGTAGTCGTCACCGTCGAAGTCGTCTTCTTGACGACTGTAGTGCTGCTACCGTTGGACGTGGCCATAGGCTTAAAGGACGCCATCTTATCGATCCACGAGTTGCGCAGCTGCATCTCCATCTTGGGCGACGAGTTGAAAATGCGGTCGACCTCTGAGTCCTGCCGGTCGTGGAACGTCGGGCTGTTGCACGACGCGATGCGCATCATGCCTACCACCTTGTTCAGCTCGCTCAGCTCCGTGAACTGCATGGTCTCGTCGCCGCTCTCTAATAGAAGTCACACACACGCAGAGACAGCGAAGCCTTCTTCTTAATGGCGTCCTTCCTTCCTTGCTTGGGGCAAATGAATCCACAGTCCTCAACGCACGCGATATAACAACAACACAGCGCTTCTCCCCTCTCTAAATTGATACCAAATGGGACTACCAGGACTACACAGGTGAAAAATGACCGCGTGGGAGTCACGCTGATTGCGCTCGCGAAACGACACAACCGTCAGCATCTATCGCACCGCATCAAGCAAGGCACGAGAACGGATGCCACCTTCGTCATCGCAGCGCCGCTGTCAGTCGGCCTGTCTATGATCGCAAGTGGCAGTACGGGGCGTGCTCTTCATGTCGGCGAGTGACCCAGTGAGCTGCCGAACCTCATTTGAATGACGATCATGCGCGTCGTAATGCCTGACAAGCCCTGCGCGAGTGTGTGTGCGTGTGTGAAATGAAGGACAAGGACCAGGCAACGAACTAATACTGCGTTTCAACACAAATAACTTCTTGCAGCTTGACGCTAGCGACAATGTGCGGCTTCGATGCGGAGCTGCGGCTGAACAGCAAGCAGTACAGACTACTTACTGCATGCGTGAATGACAAAAGCACCCGACCTAGACGCATCCATTTTCAACAAATAACTGGCTGACCGAGAATGGCCGCACACTGTGGTGAGATTCAATTCTGCAAGAGCTCATAGTGATGGCTAAGTGGCGCACAAGAGTCAAGTGACAAAGGATAGTAGAGCTGATCAAGGTATGATACGTCGTCATTGAAGTCGACTCGACATCTATGGGCATGTACATTCACTTCGCGTTCGCGTCGAAGAAGCTGAAGCTCTACTCGCCATTTGATGCGAATCGCGTTTGGCTTAGAGAAGCCGACACCAGATGCTCCAACACCTTTGACATTCGCAGCAGATTCTACCAAATGCTGCCACCACAGTTTGCGTGCAGTACCTTCTTCAAGCTCGATAGTGACAGCGCGTGTCAAGGTGATGGCATCGTACACGCCATGATGGTGCTTTCAACTGTAGCTTCCTGAAAACCAGTCAAAATGTTCCAGCTGCGGGATACGATCAGGAAGGCCAGAAGAGCAGTCAACTGGGAGACGTTCGCGAGCGATCGGTCGAATCACGTGACGTCCAATAAGGTGCTGAGATTGTTTACTGACGTGATTGGCAAGAAACTCAGCGAGATGTGCGTGATCCTCTGTGTGGACGACCTACACGCAATCGGCGACTACTGTATGGTGGACAGAGCACGCGGTCAGAGATACTACGAGGCGCTGCAGCAAGAGCTCTATTCATCAGTGAGCTGCGGGGAGAGCAGGGTCAGCACAGCTATCTCAGCGAGGTTTGGTGCGCCCATGTACGTCTACCGTCTCAGATACACGCAGTCCGTTCCGAGCCTGAAGCTCGCCGTGCTGACTTGTCCGACCGTTAATGGTATCGACGTGTTTGCAGCGTTTGATGACGAGCGTACAAGTTTCGCGAGGATCCTGCTGGAAGATATGGATGGTCACGTACGCGCAGTTCAAGTATTGTACATGGTGCTACAGCAGCTTGCCAGCGGGGACAGTGAAACTGGTAGAACTTTTCTCAGCGAAAACGGAGGCTATGACGAGAGCGTTCCTGACTTCAGTGTCGCACACGATAGTCGCCCACAACTCGCGCGTTGGCGGTTTGAGCCTCGACAAAGTGCTTTCGTGCGGACTCTTTCGCCACGAGGACTCGTTTCTCGAGTGTTCGTTTGCGCTGTTCATGTTGCTGGATGCACCGTTGTCACCGTGGAACCGTGGAGATGATGGCGAAACCAAGATCAGTGACTCCAGCAATGAGAATAGCTATGTGCCAATTGAGAAGTCGGTGATTATCAAGCTGAACTAGTCGTGAGGACGATGGCAAAACAGCATTTCAGATGCTGCAGGACGCTGCGTCTGGTGTATCGATGTCAGGATCTCGCTTTCAGCTGACTGGCGCCACATTCTTGTGTCTCCGAGACAGCACTGGTAGAGTCTTCCACGATATCCACCAGCTCGGACGCGCACGCGAGGACCACTCGTTCGAAGCGCTTGAGCAAATATCACGACCTCGAGCTCTTCTTCTCAACCCAAGAGCTCGATGCGCGTGACTTCGAGTGGCTCGAAACACGTGCGATCGTCGGTGCCAGCCGTTGGAACGCGTGCTACGGACCGTTTACTGCTCGTGTGAGGGAGGACGCAGAACTCGCGAACTCAACTTGACACAATGCTACTATGGAGTGACAGATCCCGCGATGACCCGACACTGGCTCCATTCACACAAGCTCACCCGAATCATTATTATGTAAGTCTCTCTGTCGCGTTACACCATTCATTCGTTACGTACTTGCTGTTGTTAACACTTGCTGATAATAATCTCCAGTCATACAAACCTGGGAATGAGTGAGGGTGTCTCGAAGCCACTCATTTTACCTTTCACTGACTCTCTACAAGAGGATCTCATCGTGGTAGCTCTGTGTGAGCGTCTTGTGAGGGAGCACGACGCAGTTGCGGATGATGATCTCCGGATTCGCGACGACCGAGACGCCGAAGATCGTCACGTCGCGCACGAGCGCTGTCTCGGCTGAGTTGACGCGGATCTGCGACGCGTTGGGCGGCTGGCCCTCCACGCGCGCCCACTGCCCGATAATTGAGTTCCACCCGATGACCGCGAACATGACGCACGCGTGGTCCTTGATCGTCACGCCCTCGAGGATGATCGAGTGGGCCACGCGCACGCCCGGGCCGATCGTGACCCCAGCAGCGATGCTCACATTGGGGCCGAGCTTAGCGGTCGGGTGCACCTGCGCGGTCGGGTCCACAACTACGTTGCCTTCAATCTGAGGGGACAGCTTTCCGCCGGTGGAGCTCAGTGCGCTCGGGTTTGTGTACCGGAAGCGCTGCATGTAGAGCTCGGAGCACGTAATAGCCATGCCGGGGGTCTTGATCTGGCACCAGAAGTCACCGGTCTCGTACAGGAAGATGCTGCCCTGGCCCGCCAGTGGGAGCAGCACGTCCTGCTCGAGACGCAGGTTGTTAAGATTATTGAACTCGGGGAAGAGCTTCTTAAGGTCGTACTCGATGTTCGCCTCGGCGCGCGACTCGCTGCGCAGGCGTTGGCGACTGATCTCGTTGCCCACGTTAATGAGCACTTCGATGAGCGAGACGTCGAAGAGATAGATGCCGCAGTTGATAATGTCGCTCACGAACGTCTCAGGCTTCTCGGCCCAGTGCAGGATCTCCTTTGTGAGCGGGTCCTGCACGAGGCAGCCGTACTTGAGCGCCTCGTCATGGAACACACGCTTGCCGAGCACCGTGCACTTGCCACCGTGGCGCAGGTGGAAGTGCATCATCTCGTTGAGTGGGAAGGAGCAGCAGATGTCACAGTGCAGCACGAACAGGCTCGCTGGGTTGCCTTGCAGGATCTCGTCCTTGAAGTACCGGATGCCGCCAGCCGTGCCGAGCGCCTTCGTCTCGCGCAGGTATCGGATCTGCACGTTGAAGCGCTTGGCCATGGCGTCAAAGAAGCGCGTGAAGAGCCCCTCGTCGTACGAACCGATCATGAGGATCTCGATCAGGTTTGGCACGCGTGCGCAGGCCTCAACGTGGAAGTAGAGCATCTCGCGACCGGCGATGAGGAAGAGCGGCTTTGGAAGATCGAGGCTCAGCGGGCGGAAGTGGTTGCCCTGCTGGTTCGGCCCGCCGATGAGGATTACGGCCTTAGAGCGCGGGAACACGGCCTCGCTCTCTTGCTGCGGTGGCGGCTGCTGATGCATGCTGCTGTGTGGGCTGGTGCTGCTGCTGCTGGCTGGCGTCGACTGCTTGCGTGTGGATGGATCCAGCGGAGCTTCTGTAGCTCTTTGCGCTTTTCTCGGCTTCGTTCTCCGTGATGAACGAAGCCACGCCCGCCGGCTCGGCGGTTGGTTCTATCGTAAATTTGATACCTTACAGATCATTATTGTAATAGTGTTTGGCAAGTGGACACAAATGAGTCCATATATGTTATTATTTAAATTTTATTTTGAGCTAATGACTTGTCACAATACTGGATTTGACACTTCTGTTGCTTCACAAAATCAATTTTGCCATACACAACACAACACGACAGCCATCACCTTCGGCTCTGTGATGGCGAGCAAGAATGAGACCCCGGGGCAAATGAAGCAGCGCCACAAGCTCGAGCTGCGCGTGCGTTCTCATGATATCCACTAGCTGCATTGTAACGCGCTTTTACTGAGGTGTGACGTGCGCTGAACTAACAAACGATGCGCTCTCTCGTTCTCCTTACAGAATCTGCAAAACGACATCAAGGCGTTCCAGAAGAAGGCCAAGAAGGACAAACTGAGCAAGAAGGACGCGGATGCACAGGTGCAGACCATGGAGAGCAACTTGAAGGCACGCCACGAGGAAGAGCTTGCGGGTTTCGAGGTGAGCTGTCTTTACCTCTCTGACAGTTGTGGCGAGCAATCAATGAGATGTTCAACTCTGTTGTCTCCGCTGGGCATGATGACATATAGCCAGACGAGCCTGAAGAAAGCCAAGCTCCAGCCCAGACAGATGCTGCTGCACCAGAGCCTGCTGCTGCCGCTGCTACGCTCGCTAAGCCCCAGGGACCATCGAAGGCTCAGCGACGACGAGTATGTTGATGAACTTGTGGAGCTGATGTATTTCTATCAGAGCTACTGAATAGGTACTGACATGTTGACCATTGTGCAGGAGAAGCTAAAGAAGCAGGAGCAGGAGCGCCGCGAGCGCATCGAAGAGGAAAACAAGAACACGGTGAGCGAGCGCCAGATCGAGGCGGACATCATCTTGAGCAAGCTGCGGCCGCTCAAGCTCATGATCAAGGATATCCCGTCGGACGGTCACTGCATGTACCACGCAGTTGCGGACCAAATGAAGCAGCAGAGCATGGCCTACAGCAGTGACGTGCGTTCATCATTGGTTTTTTTTTTCTTCTATTCATGCACTCTATGACAGAACACTAATGCTGATTTTGGATTTTTCTTATTGCTTGTTTGAATGGAGCAGGAGCCGGCGTTCAAGTACCTCCGCCGCCTCACAGGCACTTACATGCGCGTGCGTCCGGATGACTACCTACCGTTCCTAGCGCTCGACGAGGACTCGGACAAGTCCAGCCAAGGTACGTCATACCATGGCGCTTGTTGTATTACCCATTGACTAGCGGATAACCAGTGTTCATCTCTGTGCGTCGCTCTCTAGAGCTCTTTGAGGAGTACTGTGATCGCGTGATCAACACGTCTGACTGGGGTGGTCAGCTCGAGTTGCGCGCGCTCGCGTGCGCCCTCGAGACGCCGATCCACGTGTTCTCGGCCGAGTCGGACGTCATCTCCATGGGCGACGAGTTTTCTGCCATGCGCCAGCCGCTGCAGCTCACGTACCACCTCCACTACTACACACTGGGGGAGCACTTCAACTCGGTCGCACCGGTCGTTTAGCTGTTGCGTCTTGCAAGCCCACCAACCATACAGTACTGGTCTGTCCAAGTGATGTGGACAATTGGAGGACATCAACGAAAATGAAAAAATAACGTTCATGTTAAATAGGGTCCTCTGAATATGGACAGCTGGGCTTCATGGCCTGGGTTTGGGCTTGTCTTCCTTTTCTACACGTTGAGCTGCAAACCCTGGAGTGCCTCTCGGCAGTGCGCCGCGAGTTGCGCGTCACGATGGTTCGCGTGGAGCTGCAGCCGCGCGCTGCCGTCGCACGCCACGATCTGCTGTGGACAGATCTTCCCAAAACTGCACAGCGCGCGCGCGCACTCGCGCAGCAGCTCGAGCGAGAAGCGCGTGTCACTTGTCTTCGCGAGCCGCTCAAGCACGACTTTCGCCGCGCGCTTGACCTGTTCAACCGTCTCGTCCGCGACTTGCTGGCTTGAAAACGACCCGATCGCGTTCGAGATATTGGCGAGCGCGCCCACCGCGCAGCGCGCCATATCCAGGTCGTCCGACGCGGCCGCGGACACGAGCACGCCCACGAGGTCGTGCTTGGCGACCAGGAACGAGCTTTGCGCGTCCTCGGTCAGCACAGCGAGGCCCGAGCAGCCCTCGCGCTGCGCGTCCACGTACTTGGACGTGAGCATGATCCTCATGGCCTCGACGCCCGACGACGGCGTATCGCTCGAGATCGTGCGCCAGATTTGCGCACTGAGGCTATCGCGGCGCACGACGCCCACTTTCTTTTGCCCGCCGCTTTGTGGGCACGCAGGCGCACTTGGGTTGATGAGGTCCACCAGCTTGTGGTAGAGGATATTGTACAGACCGTCCCAGAGCAGTAGGCTACCGCTGCGGCGCTGGAACTCCACAAGCAGCGCGTTCTGGTGCGTGTATACGCGCACGATGAACTCCACGTGACTGTAGTGCACGTACTTGACGCACTTGAATTTGCACTTGAACGCATGCAGCGAGTACTCGACGTCGCAGTCGTTCAGTAACGTCGTCATGTCGCTCAGCACGGAGCCCGTTGCGAGGTGTGGCTTGCAATAGAAGTGGTACGGGTCCACCGGGTATGGTGGACGCGGCAGTGCCGGCGCGACCACGATCGAGCCGAGCAGCGACCCGTCCATGCTGTCATCCGAGTCCATCGAGCCGGACCGAAACGCGCTCACGTCGGCGCTGAGTTTCTGTAGCGACGGGCGGCCGGCGATGCTGTAGTAGTCACTGCTGCTGGTGCTGGTGTTACTGTAAGCACTGGCGCCGCTGCTGTTGCTGCCGGTACTGCTGAGGCTGTTGGTGCTGCAGCCGCTGTTGTCGCTGACACTGCGCCCTCTCCGTCGCACGCGCCACTCATTTCCGCCACTTGCCTGGTTGCTGTTCACGTGACAGCTCCGGAACTGTGGGATCGCCATGGCGGCCGCCATCATCGTCATGCTCGCTGGGCTCTCGCGCGCTTCCTCCGCGCGCTGCTGCTGCTCGTCGTCGTCGCTGCTGTCCTCCTCTGCCGTCGGCGTGGCCGAGGCTGTTGCGGCGCCGCGTGCCGGGGGCTTGTCGAGTGCGTTGAGGCTCCCACTGCGTACGCGGTGAAGCAGCAACGGGCGACTCGTGGCGCAGCTGCTGCTGCTATTACTGTTGTTCGGCGCCGGCGGCTGCGTCTGCTGTTGTTGGGACGAGGAGGAGGTGGATTGCCATTTCGCCATCGCCACCACCAGTCACTGATTTATTTGCTACTGCGATCCTTCCTTCCTGTGGGCTTGGAGAGCGGTCGTCAAATGGGAGAGCGCTTCGTTGTTCATGCCACACTGATCTGGCTCAATCAACAACAGATCATGGCTGGCGAACCAAACAAACCCAAGGAGTGGCTCGTCTGCGTCCGTTCTTTTTTTTCTGCTGGGAACGTTCCTTTCACGCGCGCAGACGGGTCGAGGAACATGCGGCGTGTTGTGATTGGTCCGCGGGTTTGAAGCCCCAAATCAACACATTTGCAAACAACTTGCGCTGAGTATGCGCTTATTGACCCGTGTTGAAACCCCGCAGGAGCCTAACTTGCCTGCATTTTGGGTATGCGCCATTTTTTGATTTGGGTTTTCTATCGAGCGAGTATGCGAGTTATGCGAGCGAGAGAGAGAATACGCCTAGGACGCATTCCCATCGCGTCGATGGGAATGGCAGCAGCCATGGACGGGGAGCCATTTCATGTGTTTTACACACAAGCTGCTGCTGTTGCCATATGGGCGTGACAGACAGCAGCACTACCGCAGTCGCCTCAGCATGTAGTACATACACCTCGTGAGTGTCTCGAGATGGCGTCACGGTGTCCACTCGTATCTCCACAATGCATGTCTGCCTATCCAATACGGGTCCAGAGAGTACGCGTGTGCAAAGCAAAAGATCCCACGCTCGTGCTGTGCGCATGCGGCCATCGTTTTTGGATCCTGCTTGCGTTCTGGCTGACAAGCGAGCTGGAACTCAAAAGACTTTCCACCCTCGATCGAGGGTTCAACGCGCTCTTTCTGATGCTGCGTCCGAGCGAATAGAAAGGGTTCAAAAGGTCAAGCTCTGCAGACAGGCTCTACATATAATAACCAACATAGCCTGGTCTGCAGGCCACTCCGCTTCTTGATGGTTGTACTGATGATCACTCCTTGATTCGCATGAAGAAGCGAGGGCCATTTGTGTGTGTGCTATATGTCCAGTCCATGTAAACAAACTAGCTCACGCGTGGTGCCAAGCGTCCACCTGCTTACCTGACAACTACGATCCATCCAGCATCTCAGATAGACGCTTTTAACGTTTGACTTCCTGGCAGCAAGCGCCCGCGACGACATCTCCAAGTGCGCTTCGAACAAGTGATCTGCTTCTGCGCGCTGGATCTGTACATTTTGTGGATGGCTAGCCGTGTCTGAGGCACACGGAGGCGGCGCCAGTGCGGACGAGACCGACGTAATGACATCACTGCCCATGCTGCTTTTGAATCGTGTATCAATGAGTGCAGTGCAGCAGAAGGCTTCACTCGGTCGCGAAACGTGCAAAGGCTCAGTGCAGACAGCTGCTGTTCGCTGCCAGCATGTGGGCGGAGATCGTCGCCTGTACCTTCAGAGAAACGAGCGTTTGACGAAGTGCCTTGGCGAGTTGAAAGGTTGAGCTGATGCCCGCGTGTCCTCGTCAAATTTGCTGGCCCGGAGAAGGAAACTGGGTATCTTGAAGGTGATCTTGAAGAGATGGGGTTGCAAATTGTCTTGGCCGGCGGTGGCTGGTTCTTTCCATCATGGCTCTGCATATAAAGTGTGCAGAGAACGATGTGTGACAAGCGAAAAGATATAGTTCAGCGGACGAGTAGGACTGCGCTCGTACTGTATTTCAAGTTTGTCATTGGACTACAAAGCGGGATGGTGTGGCAGGTTTTGGTTCCGTTGGCACGGCGATGGACGACTCGTACGGGTTTTTGCTCTCGTACGATTGGTTGCTTTTAAATGGCGCTGGGATAAGCTAAAATGGTTGGGGCTACCCAACCAAAACGCCTGGTAGACTGCAAGCCTACCCCAGTCTATTGAGGAGCAAGCTACAAGCTCGCCGTTGGTGTCACGAATGGTTCGGAGTTACGTGGAGATGGACGAAAGGGAAGCGTGTAGCGATACTTAAGGTCGTCACATAGATATCTGGTGTTCCTTCGCGGCGCGCATAGTTGGATTGTGAGAACAGTCGCTCGAAAGTGAAGTGGTGTACTCTGTTCTGTTCGCTGATTTTCAAAATCACTTCGTTGGGAAATGATGCATTTCTTGGAGTACATGAATCATGTTGGCGAACAAATGTTTTTCGTATACGGTAATAACTTGCAAACTTCCAAGCTCATGACGATGACGCTCGAGCGCACGTTGCCGCGAAAAAAGAATGAACCGCTGCTTCTCCCGCGCAGAGAAGCACGGCGGTGAAGAGGGAGTCAACGGATCTTCATCAATGTGCGGTTATGCTCATGGCTAGCGTGGGCCGCGGACACTACTGGATCTGGAACCGCGCAGGGAGACTGAATGATGGCTTCACAGCTGATTCCAACGAGAATAAGACGCAACATCGGAGGACACTCAACTTTCAGTTTACATTGTAAACTGAATAAATGGATGCGTTTGAAACATTCCCAACGCGCCCAGCTCGTCCTCTACGACGACGCCGCGTAGATACCATTGAGCGCGAGGAGCTAGGCATGCGTGTCCTGCTCGGCGATGTAGTCGCTTCTCATGCCGCAGATCTTGTCGGCCTTGCGGGTCGTCGACAGCCAGTGCGCGATGATGAGCGATCGTGCCGATGCCGTTGTCCATGGACGTAGACATAGCGCTCACAAGTAGACCCGAGGTGGGCCAGGACACATCCTGAACCGCCGAGCCGACCAGGTCAAAGACGAAGTGACGCCAGCCCTCCTTGTACAGGCGCGCGAGGTCCAGGAGTTTGAACTTTGGCTGGGTGAGCTCACTGTTCTCCACGTCGCTCAACGACACGAGGCTCGACCTGCGAGCCAACACCCGAGCATCTTCTTTTTCATCACCATCCACCGCGGTTTGACCAGCAACAGCAGCGGTCTCGTCCTCCTCGGAGCGCAGCTGCTGGATCATGTACATGTTGCGCTCGCTCTCGGTGCCCAGCGCGCTCGTAGCTTCGTCCAGCAACTAAGCAAGCAAGACAAGCATGATGAGCGACTAGCCAGCGCCAGTGACGGGTATCGACCTGAGCACGACCTACTCGCGCATGGGTGTGGAGCAACACGACCGCGTGGGCATTATCAAAGATGAAGGAGATCGCCGAGGCGTATATCGGCAAGCAGGTCAAGACCGCCGTGATTACCGTACCGATCTATTCCAATGACTGTAATTTACTCTCTATTGATTCATACTGCAAACGCTTTCTGATTCGGAGACGTCAATGGAACTCCAACCATCACCTTCATCACTCATCGTTACTATCTGCGGGTCAGCTAAGCAGCGAGAGCGCGGGCAGGCTATTCGGGTTGCGCCGGTGGCTTCTGCGCGTGCTGCGCATGTGGCGGTCGAACTTGCGCGCCTGCATGATCGCCTCCCAGTCAGGCGCGCCGCGGTGCGTCAGCGGGTTCACGCTCGTGTCAAAGGCCGTGAGGCGTGCGCCCGAGAGGCTCAGTAGTGGGCTATCCGCGCTGTCATTGATCGCGTCACCAGTTCCAAAAAGCATAGGTGCCATCGTGATGTGACCCGTGGACTCGTCGTGGCGAACCATGTACTTGTCCAGGTGCACTGGCAGCAAGTACCCTCCTGTGGGTTTCAGCGTGCTTTCAGTTGAGCCACCACCAGCAGTTGTAGTACCAGTAGTAGTGTCCTTGTCAGGTGGACCTCCAAACGCTGCGGTCGGTTGGGGGCTGGCTGTTGACAAGGACGCAGTTGCTCCGAGCAAGTAAGTTGACGAGCCAAATTTGCCCGCGCTGTTTGCTGCTGTTGTGCTCGTCGCAGTGATGATTGTATCGTGGAACGACAGCCGCGGCTGTCCAATGGTCTTCATCTGCTTCTTCTCGAGCTGCGGGATCATGGACGCAGAGGAGAGTGTGGTCTTGAGCACGAAGAGCAACCACTTCTTCTCGCGGTATGTCTGCTTGACGCAGTGCGTGGTCGCCGCCACGGCCACGTGTGTGAGCCCTGCGGTGATGATACCCGTGCCACCGCCCATGACCATGATATTCCTGCGGCGACTCATCATCTTCGTCTCGGCACTCGAGCGACGCGTCACGAGCTCCGTCGTGTTATCGCTGTTGCTCAGAATGCTCTTGACGCGCGTGTTCCTGTGACCACGGCTGGGCGAGTTCGAATTGTACAGCGACACCTTCTCGCACTCGTAGCGCACGTGGTGAAGCTCCTCGTCGCTGAGCTTGAGGATCGACAGCAGACTCGGCACCAGCAGCCCTCGGTCATCGATCACAGCTTCGTCCTCCACGGCCAGTCGGTGTAAAGTGGCGGAGCACATTCGCTTCAGCAGCGAGGACTGCGAGTGCGCGTGCGCATGTGGCTGTGGGCCGTACTGATACACGTGCAGCAGCGTGTCAATGATCCCTACGCGCACCATCGCGACGCGAAACGCCTTAATTGTGCTCAGGTTCGCGATCCCAGCGCACGCTTCGTGCAGAATGCGGTCGCTGATGGGCAAGTCCACGTGGCTCGACAGTGGTTCTAGTGGACGCTGCAGACACTCGAGTTCACGTTGGAAGTGGCGCACACCGTGGAGCAAATGGCGCTCAATCAGTCGGCTGACCCGCGGCTCGTCCGAGACGTCATCGCTGTCAAAGTCGTCGTGCTCCGTGCTGCGGCTCTCAAATTTGCACAGGTTTCTCAGCTTCTCCCTGTCCGCGTCGTCTAGCTCCGTGCCGTCGGTATCACCCTCTGCGAGCTCGTTTGTAGCTCCTTCCATGCCGCTGTCGCCGTAGAACAAGCACAAGTGTTCCGCGACGCTCAGTGTCAGGTTCCGGATCGTGATGACGCCACACTCGCGAATCCTCAAGTCATTACCTGCAAAGGGCGACGAGCAGATGCTCACGATCACGTGGATCGCTTGCGTCTCCAGCAAACTTTCCTGGATCTGCTGGTAGGTCGAGAGCTTCATGAGGATGCTCACGCACTCGTGCGTGATGTGCATGTCGTCCCTGTGCTGCCTGTGCAGCAGCGCGCAGAGACTTACGACCCGCTGGCGCAGCAGTGGCTCGGCACACTTGGGTTTACCCGCGAGGATGTTGACCATCTTGGCGGTGAGCAGGCACGCGTCGTCGTCCACCCCCAGTGATCGGTGCTCCAGTAGTGACAGCAGCTTCAGAATCGCGTTCTCGTTCATGAGGTTGAGCGCCAACGCGTCATCGAAGGCGATGTTGTGCAGGCACTTGAGCGCCGCTATGCACGTCTCCGTGTCTGCATCCAGCTGGTCGTCTGCTTGGTCGTTGGGCTCTTCTTGTTGACTCACGACTGCTATCGACGGCGACGCCCTCTCCAGCAACGTCAGTACCGCGCGCGCAACGCGGAGCTCGCCGTACAAGTGCAGCGAGTCCGTGATGAGCGAGCAGTTGGCCAGCGCCTCGACGGCGAACTGCTTCACAACCTGATGGTCGCACTGTGTGAAGCCGATGAGGAGATACAGCGTCTTGCGCTCACAGAGCATCTCGACCCATGGCTGCTTGCAGCTCAGGTTGCGCAGCGCCATGGCAGCTGATGCGCGCGTCTCGATGTCCTGGTCCACGTACTTGCGGATAATGTCGGCTATCTGTGCGTTCATGAGCTCCTTGTGGTTCTCGTCGTAGCTCGACAAGTTGCAGATGATGCCCATGGCGCAGCGGCGGCTCTCGGCCGTCAGGTGGAACGTCATGTGGTGGTGATTGACGTGTGTGAAGAGAAACGACGACGCGCTCAGCAAGTGCTCGTTGCTCTGCATACTCTGCAGCTCCGCGTGGATCTGCGAGTTCGGCGGATGGCTGCTGTGCGGAGTCGCTTGCTTGTCAGCCACCGCTGCCGCGAGGTACGCCATCACGCCGTTGCTGAGCAGTCGCTGGTGGTACTGGTGATCGCACGAGAGATTGAAGAGCGCCTGGAGCCCGATGCTGAGCACTTCGTCCATCGAGTTGAGTGCTGTGTGGCTCTTGGGTCCGTCCGTAGTCATTTGGCGAGGACTGTTGTCGCCGCTGAGCTCCATACGGCTCAGAGTGAAGGAACCAGAGTGGTAGCCACTCTGCGGCGCCGACGTGCTCCGGTAGAGCATGACCTGGGAGAGCTTCATGAGCGCGTACAGCACGCCGTCTTCCACGGCTTTCTCTCGCGTACTCAAGTGGGAGAGCAGGTTCGAGAGCGTCTTGGCGTGGATTTGTTTCGCCTGTACGGAGTTGGCTCTTAAGAGTGCCATGACGATGAAGTCCTTGAGCTCCGCCGACGTCCAGATGCACTGCAACGTCGAGACGTTGCACGCGGCGATCGCAGCATACTGCTGGCACTCTGGCTGACTTGTTCTCCCCAGTCGGTTGAGTGCCTGGGCGAGGTGTCCGCACGCGATGAGCTGGTTCCGTCCGTCAGGCGTGAACGAGATGATCGCGAACGACGCCGCACAGGCCAGAAGCGAGAGCGTTTCCTCGTTGGCATTGCAACAATTGATCAGTGCCTGGATGATGCAGTGGCTCACGTGGCCAGAGGCGCAGAGATGATAAAGCGTTGCGGCACAGAACGCCTGGGTCGTGCCGCAGAATGCTGCTGCTGATGGACCACCAGACTGTGACTCCTTTGCGCTATCAATCGCAGCAGACGTTCGCTCGCAGACGAGGATCAGCGTGGCTTCAATGTCGGGGGAGTAGATCAAGTTGTTTGTGTCGCCTCGCTGCGTCGACGCCCTCGCGAGCGTGTACAGTGCCGCGGCCGCAAAGCACGTGATCTGGCGCCGACGCACAGGAGCTACTCGTTGCGGCTTGCAGATGCCATCAGAAATGGTTGTGATGGAGTGGCTGGACTCACTTGACCACTTAAAGCAGGCGAGAATGAGCTCGATGATGCGTTCGATGTTGGTTGAGTCCATGATCTCGCTCGCCATGATACAGATCGCCGCGAGGAAGCGCTCCTGATCGTCTCCGAACGCGAGGTTGAGCGACTTGTACAGCAATTGCTCAGCGTTGCCCCCATCGTCTGTATCTGCAGGAGGCATGCCGAAGAAGTGGAATCCGTAGACGAGCGACCGGATCACGAGATCTCCGTATACGATCTGCTGCAGGCGGCTCTCAAACAGCAGGTTGCACAGCACCAGCGAGTAGATGTACTTGAGTCGCCCCGACTGGCTTGGGTCTTCTGCTGCGATCGCCAGGCGCTTACCGTCGAGGACGCGCACCAAGTCGTTCGAGTACGCGGCTTGCTGAGCGAGGTTCAAGATGGTGACCAGCGCGTCCTCCTTGACGTCTTCGTCCGTGAAGTGATTCATTCGTGGTGACACCGTGTCCACAAACACCTCGGGAAGATCTGTTTTCTCGTTCACGGCGATCACGATCGCGTGCAGCAGCGGCAGCACTTGCGGGAACTCCATGAAGTACGCCGTGCACGTGTCGTTGAAGCTCAAGTTGCAGATTGTGCGGATGGTGTTGCGGAAGTATGCGCGTGCGTCCTCCTGACACGAGGCAAACTTCTGCTGGTCGAGCAGCGCCAATCGCGTTGTCATGTGGATAATCTCTTGTGAGAACGCGTGCTTGCGCAGCTCGTCGTTGGCGGAGAAGTTCGCCAACGTCCGCGAGCATGCAACCACCGTGTTCTTGAGTCGTTCCTCTGCGATCGCACCGTACCGTTTGCTCCCGACGTCTCGTAGAGCTCCAAAGAGCAGCAGTGAGAGCGTCTTCATGCCGTGTGAACTCAGGATGCCGTGGAACTCGACATACGCTGAAAAATTGCCGAGCGTCTCTGCGATTAGGAACAGTATGCGCATGACGATAGGCGAGTTGGTCGCCCACGCTGGTCGCGTGCTCTTCGTGGGCGGGTTCATCGTCGCCATGTATCGACTACTACAGTTGCCCGTCTCCTCCATGACTTTGCAGACTAGCGTTGCAAGTCCGTGGAGAACCTCAGCACCTCCTCCGCGAAGCGCTCCCAGGCAGCTCACACGATACAAAGAGAGGTTGAAGAGTACTTCTGCTGCAAAGTGCGTGGACGTCGACATTGTCGCGAGCTGGCTGACGACGCTCATCACCCCCAGCTGGTTCTGCACTGCGTGCGGTTCGCCGATGAAGACACGCTCGGGGAAGAGGTGGCCGTGGAAGATCAGGTTCATGATGCTGCTCAATGCGAGGATCTGCAGCTGGTCGTGCGGGAGCGTGAGCATGGAGAGTAACTCGATGATGACTCGTGAGCGAGCGAGCGCCTGGGCAAGATTGGCGTGCTGTGTGACTCGACACAGAGCTGTCGCGCACAAGATCTTCACATGGAGGCACGGTACCCAGCTGATTTCGAGCAGCGCTTGGATACCCTCGTGCTTCACGAATGCCTCCATAACACTGTTGTCGGTCGTCAGGTTCGCCAATGTCGCAGCACAGAAGCGCAGCAATTTCGGGTGTTCTACATCGCTAAATTCTGCGATCTGTGCGATCGCACCGCTCTTGACGATCGCCAACTCTGTACCCACTTGGCACGACAGCTTGTAGAGCGAGCGCGCGCAAACTATCCGCGCGTCGAGGTTCTGCGGCAAGTTAGTGCGTTGAGCCAACGATGTCTGGGGTGGCGATTGTGTGTCTCCGTTGACGCCGCCGTTCGGGATCATGTTCAGATCGCTTCGGATCGAACCGAGTCGATTGATACCCGTGTTCGATGCGCGCCCTTCGTTCGGCCGTCGAAGCCCAGCCGATTTCGCTGGCGAAAGGTTTAGTTGCGAGCCACCATTCGCTTTATTATTTAAGCCTTCTGCTGCCAGCTGTTCCGCAGCTTTGCCTGCGCTCCGCCACCTCGCCTTGCTCTTGACGCTCGCAGACGTTGACAACGGGGACAGGCGTCCAGTTAGATCAAATTGGGGGCTGTTGCTGGTGGCGGTGGTGCTCGACCATGGAGCAGTGCCGACGGCAGTCGCGTCGTCGATCATCATCCGCACATCGATGCCCACGTTCATCTCTTCCGTTGAGAACTCGTCCGCTCGTAGTATGTACTTCTTGCGTTCGGATAACGTGCCCAGCGTCTGGCTCGCGCGCACAGCTCGAGCGAGAGACCTAAGGCGCAATGCGGTGAGGGATGGCTTAGCTTCGCCATCCGGTAGCCCCTTGAGTGATCTGATCGAGTTGCTAGCTTTCGACTGTCGCCGGCTCAACGAGGAGGCTCGTGAGGACCGACGGTCCCCTGCGGTGCTAGGGGCCATCGTGGCTCGCGAAGCCCTGCGCTCCTGTGCCATTTGTTCCATTTAGAAGTTGCTGGTGGTCTGGAATGTCTTCAAAGAGAAGATTGGTGAGCAGCGGCCAGTGGTCAGGAGACTAAGTCATTCAAAGACTGGGCTGGGGCTTTCTTCGCAAGGGGGTAGTGATGGCTTGCATGCTGCGAAAACTCCGAGGTCTTGACCTTGGAACACCCACCTCGTGGCCGCTTCAACCATATATATATATAGGTGAAGCGGCACTGTGCACATCACGTGCACACCACATCGCATAGTGTACCAGTGTGATGTGGACCACATAATGAACAATAAGTCTCAGATGTAACAGAAAACGGAAAATCCCATACCGTACGCAAGTGAACAGCGAAATGGCTTGTCGTAGCTCTTTAAACCGATTTGCCAATAAGACAACAGGTACGTGGCTCGGTATAGTGGATCCAAGGTGTTTCACGAGTGGACGAGTGGACGATGCCTTATCAGACAACCCCGTTCCAAGAGGCTACTTCTTCTGCCCACGCATGCAGAAGGAGAAGCTGTTTAAAGGTGTCCCGATCACACTCCATTCATCAAGCCCCCAAAGCTCGCAGCAGCGCATACGCCACCGACCACGGCCATGATGGCCAAGGGTGAGGCTGTGAAGGTATTTCCACTTGCAACATGGTCAGCAATGAATGCACATGAGACCTCGTGAAATCTAAATGGGGGAGATCTATTATGTTGATAACGTGAACACACAGGGACCAAAAAGGAGTCATAGGGGATTTTCGATACAGCAGAGCACAAAGCGAGCGGCGTACCAGCCATTCTCTGCGGAATGCGACAAGCCCAGAACATCTTAGGTCTTGCGCTGCGTTGGCAGCCAACGGTGGTCCTTGCTGGCGTTTTTCTTTCGCTTCTTCGCCATAAACTTGGACAACTTGCCGCTCTCCTGTAGGTCCTGGAACTTGGTCTGGAGCTCCAGCTTCTTCTTGTCTTTGCGCTGCAAGAGGTACACAACACAACTTTCAGTACAACATGCAGCCAAATGAAAGTGCAGCATGCAAAGATAGTACACGAACCTTGAGGTAGAACGGGTTCTTGCCGCTCGCGACGGCTTCGCGCTCGTCACGCTTGCGCTTCGTGAGTGCCGATTTGATCTTCTCCTTCTTCTTGTTCTCTGTGAGCTCCTGCGAGCGCAAGTTGATCTCATGCTGTATGGCGCAACATTTAAACAAATGGGCGTTCAGTACAGTACAGCCACAGAGACATACCAATGTTTATATACCACCCATCGCCTACACGCACCTTCAGCTCTTCTTTTCGAGTCTTGCTCTTCGCGATTCGCAGCTGCTTCTTGAGCTCCTGCAACTCGGATTGCTGTGTGTTAACCGCACAAAACAATCAACAGACGTCAATCATCGTCAGTAGCGCAGCAATGCGGGTACTGTAAGCCCACGTCACGATCCGCACCTTGTAGTCGTCCAGGAACGCGTACGATTTCGCGAATAGATCCTCGTTCAGGCGTCCGGACATAGAGTCGAAACGCGGGTCCACCAAACGCTTCTTCTTGACTTCAACGACACTCTTGAAGCGCGTCACCTGGCGCCGCGACGAGATCTCGAGCGGGTGGTTCTTGCTGCTGCGCTTCTTCTTCTTCTCCTCTTCAGCGGCAGCGGGTCCGTACTTGCTCGCCTTGCCCTTCTTCTTCTCCTTCGAGTTCTTCTTCTCGTCCGCTTCCTGCTCACTATCAGCGTCGCCGTTGTTGTCGTCGTCCTGCGAGTCATCGGACGCATCGTCCTGCACGTCGTAGGTCATCGGGTAGATCGCAAAGCCGTTCTTCTTCTGCAGCAGACGCTCCTCTAGTGGTACGTCGCGCGCCGTCACCGCCGCCGGCGCCGCGCGCTTCTTCGCCTTGAACATCGGTGGTGCCATCTTGCTCTTTGTCTTGTTGCCGTTTTCGGAGCCAGCAACTTGCAATTGCTTATGATTGGCCACAGCTTCTTTTCTCGGTATCCTCTATATATTGATATTCAGGTGGGAGGCTCTGTAAACCTCTATACGCCGTGATGTGGAAGCGTGCGATGTCGACGAACACGCCCACGCATCCGCTGCTGCGGCGGCGCGTCGTGCTCTGCGCGGACTTCGACCAGACGCTGACGGTAAAGGACACGATCGCGCTTCTCTCCCAGTGCGCGACCGCCAGACAGCGCTCTGCGCACGCGAGAGCGGCCCACGAGGCCCATGTGCAGCGCATCGTGGCGCAGTACATGTCCGAGATGAATGCCTTCCTCGCCGAGTTCCGCAAGAGCTCCATGAGGAATAGCACCACGACAAGAGCATCCACAGCGCTCAACACTACGCCCGATGCGTCGCGAGTGCGTGCATTCATTGGTGTGCGTGACATAGATACAGACGACAGCGGTGACAGTCCGCGCTTCGACGCCCCCGGTCTCCGCGCGTTCCTCGATGGCTACGCGGCTGTGGACCTGCAGTCGATCACGCGCGTCGTCGACTCGAAGATGCTGCAGGGCATCCACAAACAGGACCTTCTTGAGAAAGCGAGCGAGATCGAGTTGATGCCTGGGGGCTTGGACGTGCTGGCGGTCGTCGATGCGTCGTACGTGATCTCGTCTAACTGGAGTTCAGCGATGCTCGACGCCACGCTGAACTTCGATTCCAGTCGACGAAAGATCAAGATCATCACGAACGGTACGCTGCATTGACTATAGTGTTGCCTGCTACCATGCATACTTACAAACAAAAACTTTGCCTATTTATTCATCTGTTTGTAGATCTGGAGATGGATGCGGCTACTGGAGTCACGACGGGGGCAATCCAGCTGCGCGTGCAGTCTCCAGGCGACAAAGCGCAGTGGGTCGAGCAGATCCGAAAGGACGAGGCGCTCCTCAGCTCTGCTCACAACAACAGCAACCGCCAGCTGGGAAAAGAGCAGAGGCAAGAACCACTGGTCGTGTTTGTGGGCGACAGCACCAACGATTTGCTGGCGATGGTGGAGGCGGACGTCGGAGTTGCACTCGTCACTTCCAAAGGATCACCGTTTGTCAAGTTGGTCAACCAGTTCGGAGCAAAACTCGAACCGATTTCAAGCAGAAAGAGCCTCGCAGAGTGCGCGCGCGATAGTGAGGAGGCAAAGCTCCAAGGCAGACAGCTGCTGTTTACTGCGAGCTCGTGGGCGGAGATCGGCGTCTGTGCTTTCGTATCGACGTGAATGGACGGAGCATGGCAAGTTGGGCTCAAAGTCATTCTCATGCCTTCTTCTAGCTTGCGAATCCGGAGAAGAAAGCGCGCGTCCTGAAGATGGTTTACTGCGCGAACAAGGACTCCCTGCATGTGCTCTCGGAGCAGGAGTTTGTCAGACAGCCTTGTACAATGGCTTCATGATTGCCGACGCCTACGACTGGATGACGCGCGTGAACGACGGTGCCGTACCCGTATGTCTCGGGACCGTCACCACAAACGACAGCACCAACAACAGCAAGCAGCGCAAGTAGGATTTGTGCGATAGCGAGATGACATTATCGCTTGGATTGCATATAGTTATGTTGCCTACTGCTCCTATCAGCACTCAGTACATTGCGCAAACTTTGCAAGATTCTCTAACGAAGCACGCCTCGTGGTTCTGAGCGCTCGTGTGAAGTCTTCCATCATGGGGGCCACCACGCACATGTCGTCCAAGATGAACAACTTTCCAGACGAGGGCAACGCTTTCCTGGTGAAATTGATGGAGCTCTCCATGAGTACCCGGTCGTCAATCACCATGTACTTGTCATGAGCCATGAAGTGCGTGGCTGTGTCGACAAACACGGGTACCCCAGCCTCCACCATTTTGCATACTTGTGCTTCATTGCTCCTCATTTGCGTATTGTCGACTAGAACGCGAACGGTGATGCCAAGGCGGCGGTGTGCGCCGACGATCTCGATTGCTAGCGGGCACAGGACCAGTGAGTGCATGCACACGTCAACGCTAACCCTGGCGCTCCGCAGCAGCGAGATGATCCAATACAGGTACACGGCGCGGGAAACGCATCACCTCCAGGTGCATTTGTACTCCCGTGAGCGTGATGAAGTGCTCCATGCTCATCAACTCGTGCAGTCGACGCACCTCTGGGTTTCCTGCTCCATCGCGAGCTACATCTAATGCGTCCCGCACGAGGTCAGGAGACCAAGAGTGTTATTGGACCACATCGCGTTCATGAGATGCCCGAGCAAGAACCACTCTGCTTAATGCTCGTTTTAGTGTCTCGCAACTCGCCCCAACGTCGTTGTGATTGTGGTCACGCTCCATTTGCAATCGAAGCGAAGGAACACAGCCCGCTCAAGAATCCCGGCTGATATGCGCAGCCGAGACGCCACTAGGGCGGGCAGGTCGTCACGTGGCTGTAGTTGACGGACTGGTTGGGGGGCATTGAGAGGAACAGCATGGTCGTGCGGCGCTCGTGAAAAAGCAGCACCAGAGCACGTCACTCCTTTGCGAAAAAAGGCGTGACCTGCCTCTACCTCTAGTGAACGCTCATGAAATCACTGAGGTCCAGCATCCGCGACAGCCTTAGCCTCTATGAGTGCTAGATTGTAAAGACCATCATCGCGGAGATTCAGCATAACAACATCGACCACGAGCTCTTCGACGTCCATCATCTCGTCGAGCTCGTCGACATGGCTCATCGTCCAGCTCGACATCGACACGGCGCTCTGAGAGGCGCTCAAGCTCTCGCAAGCGCTGCTTGCGTTGGTGCGAGTCTCGATTAAGCGACTGGCGACCACCACCACCACCGTCTTGCATGCGCAACTTGGGCGTCCCAGGGTTGCCCTTGAGGAAGCCCTCGGCAGGGAGGTCACTGAGCACCCGAGGTTCCAGATGTGTCAAGTTGCTTGGAGGTGTCGCCCTCAAAGCCGCTCGACGCAGCTGGAGCCGGAACAGTTCTTGGACCGACGGCGACGAGGCGACAGTGCGGTTAACAGAGGAGAGAGGCAACCCTATGGACCACCAGCCAAGCGTCAGTTCTTGGGTGGACGGTGACAACTCACCGGTAGCTCCTGGTGCCGGCTCGCCGCCAGCACCAACGACGCTATGGGCTAAGCCGCGAGATGGCGTCAGTCCGTGGCTAGCGAAAGCCGTAAAATGGTTCGGCAGCGGCGACATCGGTTGCGACGAGTGGCCTTGAGAGAATTTACCCGGCGCCGAGAGCGACAGGTATGCATGCTGTACCAGGAGAAGGCAACGCAGCTGCGCTTCAAGGGCTTGAGAAGACACGCCATCAGGAGGAGCATCGTTAGGATTTCAATCGACATGCGCCGCGATTTAAGTGTCTCTAGGACGACGCTGGCGATGTCTTCTTCCACGAGATTCACTGGCTCAGCTCCGTCAATGAGGACCGCTCATTTTAAGCACTGGGGCGTGACAGAGCGTGCGTCGCTGGTGCTTGCGATCGATCGACTTCTGCTTGGTGTGGTGGCTTGCAATCGACAGAGCGAGCGGCCAGCGGCCAGTGCTTGGTGGCTTCAAAATGTAGAAGTTGAAGATTGGGGCTTCTATTCGAATCGAAATCAGTGGGAGAGCAAAGCAAATGACGCAAGACCGCAATGACGCAGGCGACGTCGCTGAGCGACGCAGCAAAACGCGTCATCAAGGGCTCCGAAACGGCACATCGGACCATTTGCTCACCAAGTTCAAGCGAGTCTCGCTACAGTAGTCTCGGGACCTGATAAGCAACCACCGACATCACCAAATGCTTTATGCCGGTTACTCTGGTGGCGGAAATGCTGTGCAATTGCAATTTACGAAACCAAGGAAAGCCCTTGTGTTCTTGATGTATAACGTTCTGCGACAGGCTCTCGGTAATCAAGTCGAACCGACTGTTTTCCATTGGCAGCAAAATCTTTGTGTCTTGGTGATATGGGGCCAAACACAATAGATGAAGCAACCCTCCTGCTGTTGCTTTGCAGAAAAGGCTGGCGAAAATGGCTGGCCATGCTCACGCAAAGCGTATTTTCTCTTGGGGGGGGGGGGGGGGGGG
>JAADWP010000006.1:0-107596 GCA_023336215.1 Globisporangium iwayamae | reverse complement strand
TGCCGGACCTTGCAGCAACAATTTTAGGGACGAACTGGAATCTATTTGCCTTTTGTCTCCGAATCGTCAGAAACGCCCGACAGAATGCAGCGAGAGTCGACCGTAAATTCGAATTCGTTTTGAGGACTTGGAGAGTTGGTGGCGACTTATTCGTCTGTCGTCCATTTTTCCATTTGCCTGTCAATTTTTCCCAGCAGCGCGACGATGAAGAGCTACGATGAGGTCTGCGCGGAGGCCACGACCGCCGCGGAGCTGCGGCTGCTCGAGCACTTTGTGCGTACACATACACGCATTTATCTGTCGAGTAAGCACTTGGGCACGAAGTTGACGAGAGCACGGCTCTACTTTATCGTTGTTGTTGTGTGCATTTGTGGACAGAAACTGCATGGCGGAGAGGTGTGGACGATCGGCAGCGGCTGCCAGAGCTGCCGCCAGAAGCTCGAGGATACGAGCGCACTCAAGGTGTGTGCGCTGTCCGTTTGCTGCATGTGACAGCATATATGAGTGACGCGGTACGTCTGACACTCACGTGTATGTGGGCTTTACAGAAATGTGTCAGCTGCCACGCCGCGCTCTTCTGCGACCGCGAGTGCCAGGTCAAGGGCTGGAAGGTGCACAAGCGAGAATGCGCTGTGATCGCGGCTTTCCGGAAAGCAGAGGCGGCGTCTGGTGCTCCAGTTGCTCAACAGTGAGTTGTTAGAGCAACCAGCCAGTTACTGGCTCGCATATTATGGTTACTTACGCGAACGAATGGCTACTACTGTGTGTTGTTGTTCGTGTTTGCAATGACAGGATCGCCACGCTGCTCGGTACGTTGTCCTGGTCGACCGCAGCCAAGAACTGTTCCGAGCCGAAGGTGGTCGGCGTCGCTAAGTCACTGAGCATGGACGAGAAGACGCTCCCCGGCTGGTTCTTCTCCCTCGACTACGAGCTTGTACGTTTTGTTTTCCAGTCCCTGCTTATCGCTGGACAAGTCCTCACTGGTGACACCTCTCTGTTTCTCTCATTCAGGAGTCTGCAGAGAATCAGAAGGCGCTGTACCAAGCTGCGCTGGACCTCTACAGCCTGCTCCGGGACGAAGAGTGCTGGTGCGCTTCTCATTTGCTCCATCTGTCTGACTCGTTCAAGTGAGAAAAACAACTATAGAGACTCACTGTTCGTCCTCATTTCCTTCGAATCTGGTTTCAGGACTCGTGACAAGGAGAGCTTCCCGCGCTCGAGCTACACCAACATTGAGGTACAGACGCTTATTACCGCTCGCTCGCTTGCTTGCTTACTCTAATGGGACTCTCACTAATGCAACACGCCTGTTAAAATGCAACCTAGTTGTTACACACACTGCCCAGCTCCGAGGAGATCCACGAGGCGTTCTTTGCGCGCGACGGCCACCTCGTGCTCTTCTCTGCATGGCTCCAGCATCCAGAGCCCCCGGCGACGCAGACGATCCCGCTCGAGGACCGCGGCTTCTACGGCGTCATCGACTCCATCCTACAAATCAGGCAAGCAGCCATGAGGAGAGTGGATTCGCGTGATGGTTGACTAACTTTGACGGCTTTGGTTCTTGTTTGATCTTGTAAACAGCTCGGTTCGCGATGGAATTGACGCGTTCATGGACAGCCGAAGCGCGTGAGAGGTGCTTGCCTGCACATTAGAGATACGAAACCCGATTCGGAAGAAGCCAACATCATCCTTCATCCCCAAGAGAGCAATCTAATTGAGTTGACGATGTCCCAAGGATGATTGATTGATTCAGAGACCAGGTTGCTAAAATCACGACATACAGAAGGTTACCAGACAGCACACCACGTGCCTCGCGCACTTGTCTTGAATCTTGAGGTGAGGAAGAGCCCCTACGCCATCTTCGCGACGCGATACAACGTGTCGAGCATCTCTTCGATGTCGTGGTCCAGCTCGTAGCACTCGATTGCAGCGATCACCTTCTCATCGTCGCTCAGGATGCGGTCTTTCAGGCGCGACTTCTCGTCTTGCGTGATCAGATTGTCCGCAGCGATGCGACTCGCAGCTTTAAGTGCGAGAGTGTACCGCGCTCGTCTCGACAGCGCAAACTTCTTGTCCACATTCGCGTTCGTGTTCTCGTCACCGATTTCGCCCTCTTCAATCAAACAAACGACAAACATGCCAACGAAGATGAGCAACCACATCGATGAAGAGTTACCGAATCGCAATGCCTCCCCAAAAATACCTTCGATGATCCCCATTTCTTCGAGCTCGCCGATTGATGGGCGCTTGCGCAGCTGACGAGCGACCTGGTCGACCTTGAGCTGCCGCTCAAGCTGATGCTTGGCTCCCTGAATGAGCGGGGCGACATCCTCCTCATTGCCTATTCAGCCATACCACAGTCAGGTTAGCAAATCATGAGTAACAAGCGTGTGTTCCAAATCTACAAAGCCTAATTTCATACCACTGAGAATGTGGTGCGTCACGAGCTCCTCCTTGTCTGGGCGGGTCTCCAGTAGGTGCGAGACTTGGTTCTGCACCAGATTGCGCTCAAGTTTCTTCGCGGTCGCAGTCAGGCTTGGAGCGATCTGCGTGTCGTTCTCTGAAGGAGAGTGGTGATGAATTAAATCAGCACGTCATCGTTTTCACCACCGCTCACATGAAAGGGAGAAAACAAAAAAGCAACAAACGTACTGTCCAGCACGCCCTGCGACGTCAGCTCTGTAATCGATGGACGCTTCTCGAGCTGGTGGGAGACGCGGTCAGAATTCATCTGACGCTGCAACTTCTCCTGCGTCGCTTGGAGACTCGGAGCGACACCACCATCTGCGTGTTCACAAACATCCACAATTGGTCAGAAACGCGGCATCTAGTACAAGCCATCACACATTCGACAATACAAGCCGTACCATCGTGCACGATGCCCTGGTCTTTCAGATCCTGGACGTCCGGACGGCTGTCCAAGCGGTGCGCGAGTTCGTCGGCACTCATCTTGCGCTGGAGCTGCTTTTGAACGCTCTGCAGCTGCGGAGCGACATTCGTGTTGAGCAGGTGCTTCTTCTCGAGCTCGTCGGCGTCCGGACGGGTCACCAGGTAGCGGTCGATCTTGTCCGACGTCATGCTCTTCTCCAGCTCCTTTGCGGTGGACGCCAGAGACCCCGACAGGCGGTGGTTGGCACCTGCACACAGATGATATAGTTCCGGCAGCATTAACACTTACGGCCGTTAAATTCAGGGCTTGAAGCACAAATACTCTGCTTCATAACGCACCAGTTGGGTTGAGGATGTGCTCGTTCTGCGAGTGCATCTCCTCCTGGTTCGGACGCGCCTCGATCTTCTCCTCCATCGCCTCGCTGATGAGCGCCATCTTCTCCAAGTCATCTTGGGTTTCTATGTGAGAAACGCATATACACAACAGAAGCAAGTTCACAAAGATAAGCGCACATGCTATAATACCATAACGACATCGCAAGTTAAGCAAAAGCGCACGTACTCATGATGCCGGCGTCGTGGACCTCGTCAATGGACTTGCGGCGCTTGAGCGTGCTGTCCACTTTCTCTGCACATTCGTTTACACAAGCACACAACACAAGAGAGGCATTCATAGCATAGTTAGCGCCAACTTCAACTACCTCACTCGCCTCGTCACTTCAACCAACGCACCCGACGCCTCCTTCATGTCCACGTGCGCGTCCGCATACTCCTCCTGCTGCGACGTCGACTTGCTCGGACTGGCGCCCTTTTTCTTCTTGTCCTTAGCGGCGACAGGCGACGACGTGTTGGAGTCGGGGGTCTGGCCGACCTGCACCTTCTTCTTGGTCACGGCCTCGGGGGACTGCTCGGCCGAGCCGCCACCGTTTGGCTTGTGCTGTTGCTGCTGCTGCGTCTTGTTCTTCTTGGCCATGGCGCTCTCGTCCTGTGGGAGGAGTGGCGGTGACTCAACTGTGGTCTCGGCGCTCGCCTGCTGTCCTATGCTTGCTTGCTGGGTGTGGAGGGAGGGAGAGGAAGCTGCTTGCTCTGCTGCGGCTCTCGTGGCGGTTTGGATTCTGGATCTGCTTTGCTGTGACCAAGTTCTGCAACAAAGACGCTGGAGTGCAAATACACTTAGTTCTTTATTAGAGCGCCCTGGGATTGCGAAAAATTCTACACGAGCTTCAACTTAAGGGATGCCGGTCGGGAGGAGCGATGATGGCTGCCATGACTGGGTGAGCAATGAGAGCGCGCACAGCTCTGTAGGGAAGTACGGACGGACGACTGTATTGTATATGTGTGCAAGTTGCTTTCGTATATATGTGTGTGTAGGTTCTGTGCGCGTCACATACCATCCTTCCTCTCTCTCGCTCTTTTATACGGTGAACTTGTAGGCGCAGTCGATGAAGCGCGCGCACGTGATCATGTCTTCGCCCGAGTTGGCGAGGTCCTCCTTGGCCATCTCGGCGATGAGTAGCAGCTTCTTGACCGAGATGGGCTGGCTCGCCATCATCTGCAGGATCTGCTCTCTCTCGCCGTCGGCCACGGGTAGGTTCGTGTGCGCGAGCACGGCGCTGAGCTCCTCCATCTTGCGCAGCTGCGGCACCTCGAGCGTGAGGTCGAAGCCGTCGGCGAGCTCCAGCGCGCGTATGGCGTCAATGTTGGACGTCACGCCGATCACCACGAGCTTGCGCCCGGCCACGGGCACCGGGTTGCGGATCAGCACCATAAGCGCCTGCAGCACCAGGTTCGAGAAGCGCGGCCCGAGTCCTGTCATTCAGTCACAAGTACCAACAGACAATGGGTTAGCACGCGCACTAATACATACATACATACATACACTGAACATACCAACGTAGTCGATGAGCCGCTCAATGTCGTCGAGGATGATGATGCTCAGCGTCGAACGGTATGCCTCCTCGAAGATCGTGTGGATGAAGCCGCACTTGGCGTTCTCGGGGCGCGCGATGAGCTCGGACGCGCGAATCAGACGCACGAGCGGGAACTCGCTCGCAACGGCGCAGTACGTGGCCAGCGCAGTTTTACCAGCGCCACGCTCGCCATGGAGCAAAACGGACATGAGCGGCGTCTTGTCATTCGAGCGCACCTGGTCAATCACGCGCACGAGCGCGTCCTTGACGTCGGTGAACGACTTGCCGTACGGCACGATGCCGTTCTTGAAATGCAGCGAGAGCTGATCACTCGGCGCACCGAACTTGGGCTTCACCTCCTCGAGCGCCATGGCGAAATCCTCCATCTTGATCTGCGGCATAAAGTTCGCGATCGCTTGGAACGTCTTGCCGTCCGTGCCGCGCGAGAGCGCGTGGGCGTTCGCCGCGCGCACGAGACCCTCGATCTCGGCACCTGAGAAGTTCTTGGTGCGCTGCGCCAGGTTTCGGTATTCCGGATCGTTGTTCACGGGCTTGAGCGGGTCCATGCAGTTGTCCAGATCCGCGATCACCTCCGGATGCAAAGTGCCGTTCTTGCGCGCGAGCTCCGTGTGAATTTTGAGGATCTGCGCACGACCGAACTCGTCCGGCAGGTTGATCTCGATCTGCACTTCCAAACGACCGGGACGCATGAGCGCCTCGTCGAGCATGTCCTTACGGTTCGTCATGCCGATCACCAGCACGTTGTTGAGACTGTCGACGCCGTCGATCTGCGTGAGCAGCTGGTTCACGACACTGTCGCCGACGCCCGTGCCGTCGCGACTCGAGCCACGCGCCTTGCAGATCGCGTCGATCTCGTCGAAGATGATGATGTGCACGTCGCTCTCGTCGCCGAGTTCCTGCTGGTCCTGGCGCGCGTCTGAGAACAGCTCGCGGATCTTGCGCTCTGACTCGCCGACAAACTTGTCAAGGATCTCTGGGCCATTTACGACCTTGGGCTCCTTGGCCGTGAGCGCCTGCGAGATCTTGCGTGCGATGAGCGTCTTGCCGCACCCGGGTGGGCCGTAGAGCAGCATGCCGCGCACGTGTTTGATGCCGAGCTTCGCGATCACGTCCGTGGGGAAGAGTCGCGACGCGAACGCGCGCCGGAAGATGTCGTTGAACTCCTTATCGAGGCCACCGATGCCGAGCTTCGAGAAGTCAAAGTCCGGCTTGAACACGCTGCGGCTCTGGCCCGCCGACTGGTTCGTGAGCCGCACGGGCGCGTCCTTGGACTTGGTGAAGTTCACGATCGCGCCCTTGAGGTACGAGCCCACATCAGGCGAGAACGACGCGCTCTTCGTCGCGCTACCGTTAGCGTTCTCCACGAGATCGATGCCCACGCACTGCAGCCGCAGCGGAATGCCGTCGTAGTTGACCGCGAGCAGCTGGCCCACCGCGAACGTCTGGTTCACGTACTCCTGCTCGAACGTGGCCTTGAGCAGACTGCAGTCGATCACGCGGACGTCGGCCTGAGCCCTCGTGAGCACCTGCTGGATCTCGAAGGTGACCGAGCCGAGCACGGGCTTGGGACTCGATGGCACGTACGGCGTGAGCTGGCACGCCTGGCCCATGGGGAGACCAGCGCACATGCGCTGCATGTTGCCGACAGCCACCGAGCCACGCGGGATCTGCTTCTGCGGCTTGGCCGCGAACACGAACTTGCGATTCACCCAGACGTTGAGCCCGTGCTCTTTGAGCTCCTCTTTGTTCGTCACGCCCGGCGGCGTCTTGTGCACGAGCTCCATGAAGTCGTCGAAGTTCACGTACACGCAGTTGGTGAACGCCAGCGAGTTGGACGGCAGTCCCACGACTGCACCTTCGAACGCCATCGTGTCTATCAAGTGTGTGGATGTGCGGCTTGCTGGTGTTGCTGGTAGACGAGCGTGCGTGTGAGTGTCGTCGTGGGTGTGGACGCGTAGCGTAGCTCTTCGAGTGGTTTGCTTTATGTAAATGCCTCCCTCTCTCGCTTCTACTTCACACAAAAGATCGACCAACCTGCGATTTATGTATGCAGTCTCCTTTACGGATAGGCTGCTTTGACATACTGAAACTGTATCCGCATACATTTTCGAAGCAATAAGGCGGCCAATCCTTATAAAGAGCGGTATTTCAGATGTCCATAAGCATATCACCTAGAAGGCCAAAAACGCGCCACCTCCCACATTGCGGCGCGTCCAATTGAACGCCTCCACCTCAGTCTGAATGTACCAGAAAAAAAACTGCGCAAAGAAAACTGCATCTATTTTTGGCCCCCCGAAACGACACGACACCGTAACGAGCCGACGTTGACAGTAGCAGCGATCTCATAATGCCATGCATGCAACCTACTGGATGGACACGTTGTGTTTCACCCATCCATTTATTCCTTCATTCGCAATGCAGCAGCTATGCTGTACACTGCACACACACGCGCGCGCTCTAGGCCGAGAGCCCCTTGCTGAGGAGGAAAGCGTCCTGGTTCGGCTCGCGGCCGAGGAACTCCTGGAGCTGATCGCTCGCGTCCAGCGAACCGCCGCGCGAGAGGATGAGCTCGCGGTACGCGAGACCCGTCTTCGGGTTCATGAGCCCCTCTTTCTTGAAGCGCGACACGAACATGTCCATCGAGAAGACCTCGCTCCACATGTAGCCATAGTACTGCGCGTCGTAGCCACCCGCGAGGTGCCCGAAGGACGCCGCGAAGTTCGTACCGGGCGTCATGTCGATGAGCATGATCTCACTCTGCAGCTGCTTGAGCACCTGCGCCGTGTCCGACTTGGCCTTCGAGTGGATCTGCTGGTCGAACGTCGCGAAGAGCAGCTGGCGCTTGTTCATAAGCCCCGCGTTCGCGTTCTTGGTCGAGATGAGGCGCTCGATGAGGTCGTCCGAGAGTTTCTATTTAGACATTTCAGACAGACAAGGTTAGCGACGCAGTCACTCACAGCGAGTCAATAACTCATACTTCAAGTAGCGAAGTACGCACCGCCTTGGAGAGGTAGTGGGACGAGAGGCGCTGCAGTGGCTCCTTCTGCCAGCACCAGTTCTCGAGCATCTGGCTCGGCGCCTCGACGAAGTCACGCTCGACGCGCGTGCCGGCGAAGCGCGGAATCTCGGCCTCCGAGCACAGACAGTGCATCACGTGACCGAACTCGTGGAAGTACGTCACGACTTCGTTGTGGTCCAGCAGCGACGGCTTCGTCTTGGTCGGCGCGTTGAAGTTCGCGACCATGGCGGCGGCCGGGAGCTGTGGATGGTGAAGTCATTAAAACAGGGACAAAAGTGGGTCGTCAGTCACATTGGTAATCAAATTCGTCCAACCAGATGAGACGATTGCACGCACCTCACGGACGTTCGCCGAGTTGACGCATGACTGCTGGAGCGTGAAGCACGCCGCGTGGCCGTACTTGCCCTGGCGCGGGAAGAGGTCCAAGTAGAAGTGGCCCACGAGGCACCCCGCGCGGCCCGGACGCGCGTCGTAGACCGCGAACATGCGCACGTCCTTGTGCCACACGTGCGGCTGCGCGATCTCAGCGAACTTGAGGCTTAGGATCTCCTGGTACATGGACAAGAGCTCGTTCGTGACGTGGTCGAGCGGGAAGAACTCGCGCACCTTCTCCGAGTCGATCGAGCAGTGCTGCTTCACGTACTGGTCCATGTAGAAGCGGAAGTCCCACATGTTGATCTTGCCGTCGAACTTCCAGTCCTGCGTCTCGCAGTCCTTCTCCTTAAGCTTCAGCAGCAGGTCCAGGTCGCGCTTCGCCAGTGGCGTCAGCTTGTTGTCCAAGTCCGCGAGGAACTTCTTGACATTTTCGGGGCTCTTGGCCATTCTGATTAGCGTGACAATCAACAATGCGGGGATGTACCCGTTAGGATCGCATGTCAAAGGTGATGACAAAAATGGGGTGGGTACAGGTTATGCAGCGCAATGCGTACCTCTGCTCCAACACGTACGACGCATGGTTCTCGTAGCCGAGCGTGACCGCGATGTTGTGGCGCAGCTCGAGCATCTCCTCGAGGATCGCGACGTTCTTGTCGATGCAGCGGCGGTTGAACGCCACCTCGACGGTCTTGCGCGTGAGCGGCACGGTGCACGTGTTGAGGATCGGGAAGACCGTCGGGTAAGAGAGCGCGATCTTGAACTTGCCGTCCGCGCTCTTCTCGAGGCTGCCGGTGAAGTCCTCGCTCAGGCCCTTGAGCTCCTCGAGCGAGAAACTCACCTCCGTGGTCTCCTCGGTCAAATTCATCTGGTACTGCAGCGCGAGCTTCGAAAGCTTCTGCTTCCACGCCTGCACCTCCTGCTGCTTGGCCTCCTCGAGCTTCAGCCCGTTGCGCTCAAAGTCCTGCACGACCTTGCTCACGTAGCGCTGCTTCACTGGCGTCAGTTTCTGTCAATATTATACGCAACAAAGAAGGACAGATGCAAGCAGGTCATGGTCAGCACGCAATCATAAGGCATGCTACGTGCGAAACGAACAAACAAACCCTTCTGTGCTTACCTTGAACGCTGGGCTTGAGGCAAACTTCTGGAGCGACTTGTACACGTCCGCGCGCATGCCACGCTTGACGGAGAAGTCGGTGATCGCCTCGTCCGCCTTGTTACACGCGTCGCGGATCTCCTTGATGGCCGACACGTGGCCCAGGAACGTGACGTTGGTCATGCGGCTGAGCATCTCAAAGTCCAGGTCGATGAGCTTCTGCGCCGTGTTCTCGTAGGTGACGGTGGCGGGTGCGAGCGCCGCGATCTTGTCGTCCACCTGCTGCATCTTGGCGATGATGCTCGCGGTCTCAGCCTCGATCTCCGCTACGCTCAGGTCGAAGCGCAGGTTCGTGAGCTGCTTGCGCTGCACCACGAGCTTCTTACGCTGCTGGCTGCGCGCCCAGACGCCCAGACCGGCGAGCGCGGCGACGCACGCGACCGCGATGAGCGCGGTCTTCTTCTGGTCGTTGGAGTTGCCGGCGGTCATTGCGACTATAGCTGCTTGCTTGGCTGGTGACGGGCGAAGCTTTTGGGATAATGAGCAGCCACTTTCCCCCCTTTTGACTTGGGGCTTGTATCGTACCGAGGGGAAAGTGATTGATCTGTTTTTGTATTAAGGGACAGGAGTTGATAAACTACTTTCCCCGGGTTTCATACAAACACCAAGTCAAACGAGGGGATTCCAACTGATCAACAGGGGCTGGCTCGGAAGGCAACAGGCGAAAATCGTGCGAGCTCTCCTTCTCGCTGCCGCAGTCGTTGAAAGAACAAGCACAAGCAGCAGCAAGAAAGGAAGCTCAAGAGCGAGAGCCGAGCAATGGTAAGCAATGATAATGGTGCTGTCCCCGGTGGTATTGCGGCCGAAGCGCGATTTGAATACGAATCACCCTAATGCTACTGGATCTACGATTTTGCTCGATCTTTTTCTCGCCTCCGTACATTGAAATGTGGCAACCACTCTCGTTATGAGCTGATGGGTGCCAAAATGAAGCAACACACGGACGAGCCATTCATCAATCACGACGACAATATGGCTCTGGTGTCAATCATGACATGTTTCTCTGTTGCTGCGAGGATCTGTTTACACTAAACGCTCTACAGTTTGGCGGCGGCGTCCTGGTCGATGTACCAGTAGACCACGCCGTGCGTTGGTTTGACGTCCGCAGCGGGGAGCGGCGGCTCGCGCGGCTCGCGGCCGACCATGTGGGGCATCAACTCCGCCTTGCTGGCGCCAGTGGCGACGAACGCGACCTAAAGCGTCAAAGCAGAGCAGCAAGAGCAGTGTGTACGTGAGTTCTATACACACAGATATTCGACAGATCAGCTGAGCAGCAATGGCTCGTATGTCAGACGTACATGGTCAGCGTTGTTCACGACTGGGTACGTGAGCGTGATGCGCTGTGGCGGCGGCTTTGGCGAGTCCTCGATGGACGCGACGAAGAGCTTGTCCTCCTTGAGCAACTTGTGGCCCGGGAAGAGCGAGCATGTGTGGCCGTCTGGGCCCATGCCGAGTAGGATCAAGTCGAAGCGTGGCAGCTACAAGTAATTGCACATGCCCAACGTAACACAATCGTCACAAGCCATATACGATTAGTATGATATGTCTTCCTGAACAGCAATGTGCGGTAATCGCGTGCGTACCTCGTTGCCCCAGATCTGGGCAAGCTTGGACGTGTAGTCCACCGCCGCGGCTTCTGGGCTCAGCGACGCGTCGATTGTGTGGATCTGGGTGGCTGGGATAGCGACCTGCGATTCACAGCCGTAACATTTAAGTGTACAGACAAGAACACGAGTGAGTACTCGCATTGCAGACCCTCGTCAACGCTGTAAACACAGCAGCAACAAAAGAAGGCTGTTGTCAAAAAGGGTATGTACATGGTCGAAGAGCGCCTCTTTGCACGCCTTGTAGTTGCTGTCGTCGCTGTCGAGCGGCACGCAGCGTTCATCGGCGAAGAACACGTGCCACTTGCTGTAGTCCACATCGCCCTGGAGCGCCCCGAGGCCCTTGTTCAAAATCTAAAGATTTCAAGCGCACACAAGATACAAACAAATGTCAGAAGTCAGCAAAATCGCAGGCGCAAAATGTCGAGCGGAGTTATCCTCCTCACCTTTGGCAGTGATCCGCCAGAGAGCGCGAGCGTGAAGCGGCCATGAGTGGCGATGGCTTCCTGGCTCACACGCATCACGAGCTCGCCGACCGACGCGCCGACTTCGTCTGCGTTGGGACGCACGACGACGACCATCTCTTCTGTTTGTTGTAGCTGTTGGAAGAAGAGCAATTGCGCCAACAACAGTCCAAGCACCACGAACGCGGATTGTGTAGTCATCGCAAGTTGGAAAAATGACCAGACTAGACAGTAGGACACCATTTTTCATACTAAAATAGCAATAATAGGTTATATATTATATAATAGCGCAAAGTAGCCTAAATAAGGTGCGCAAATTAATCATTTCAGCACAAGCTGGATTCTGATACCGCAAGTATCGGCTTGCACAAATTCGTCAAGAGAGTAGAGTAATCAATTCTTTCCAGGTGTCTCTCTTCAAAATCAATTTCCTTAGCTGACAGATCAGAAAGGTATAGAATTGATTTCATACTCTATACATATTATTACAATCAAAACAAATATATTGTATAATTTAATTCATGATATAATACAGACTACTACAGGAAACGGAGTCCTGAGAAATGGACCTCGCTTTCTACCGGCTTACGCAAATGCAAGTCTTTACAAGAACGAGCAACCGAAACCTTCACAACCCAAGAAGAAAGGCGACGAGCAGAAGAGAAAGAGAGGACGAGAGAAGAAGACGAAGATGCCGGAGCTCCACGTGCGAGCCGTGTGCGCGCGCAACCTGCTGGACAAGCAGACCTTCGGCAAGCAGGACCCCTACTGCAAGATCACGGTGCGCAATCGTACCTTCAAGACCCGCGTGCACGACAACGGCGGTGCGTACGCATGCTTTGAGTGAATGAATGCTGTTATGGTTGTTGTTGCATAACGACGCGGAAAGAAGCTCATGACCACTCTCGCTATCTCTTTTGTGTGTTCACTATGGGACTCTACAGATAGGGCACCGGTATGGAACGAGCGCTTCACGTTCGATACGTACGACCCGCAGCTCGACCAGCTGCGCATCGAGGTCAAGGACAAGAACTTCACGGCGAGCACGCTCATCGGCGAATGCCGCCTCCCGGTCAACATGTTCCTGCACGGTAACGTGGTGGACGAGTGGTACACGCTCAACAACGGCAGCAAGCGCGCCGGTGAGATCAACCTGCGCATCCAGTTTATCGGTGCGGGTGTGCAGGGCGCGAAGGCTGGGAAGACGTCCACTGGGCAGGTCGCATACGCGCAGGCGCAAGCGTACCCTGTCCCGCAGGCAGCATACCCAGCTCCCCAAGGTGAGTGTCAATTTATCTCGCGATGTCGCGATGGATTGACGTGGTCATTGTCAGTGTCAAACGAATCTGCTGTACTGACTTCTTTTGGTGTCCTATAGGCGGCGTGAACCCATACCCACCGCAGCAGTACGCCCAGCAGCAGTACGCGCAACAGCCGCAGTACCCGCAGCAGCAGCAGTACCCTCCCCAGCAGGCGTACCCTCCTCAACAGGCGTACCCACCACAGCAGCCATACCCACCCTCGCAATACCCGCCTCCGCAGCAATACCCGCCCCACCAGGCGTACCCGCACCCGCCGCCGCCAAACTACAGCTACCCGCCTCCACCACCAGTGGTCATGGCACCTCCTGTCGTCTATGGTATGCCGCCACCGACTGTTGTCTATGGGGTGTCTTCTGGCCACCACCACGGCCATGGTCATGGTCACCACGGCTACGACCGACACCGCGGCGACGGCGGCGATGGAGCGAGCATGGCGATGGGCATCGGCGGAGGTGTGCTCGGTGGCATGATCCTCGGCGACGTGCTCTTCGACTAAGCCATAAGCCAGCAGCAAGTGCAGATTTTATAAAGCACCACCCACGGACGATGATGGTATGTAGCTACGTGTGCTTTTCCTGATAATCCCAAACTTGCATTTTTAGTTATTGCATTGTGCGTACGAGTGTGGTGATGTTATTGCCATTGGCAGACAAATGCCAATCAAAGACCGGTGAGGTGGCTATTTTGATATCTTGCCTTTCAACAGGCTCCAAGAAAAGAGACCGATAGCTCAAACCACGAGTTCAGTGAAGATGGCAGATGCCAAGCGCAAGGTCTCGGACATCCTTATGCGCGCCACCGACAAGCTTGAACTGGGCGGCGACGTCGCCCGGTCGCTCACGCCGCAAAAGACTCAGCGCGAGCAGCACTACTTCGTCTCGGATGAGGAGCAAGTAGCTCGGCCAGCGCCGTCGTTTGAGCACAAGCTCAACTTCCAGTACAAGGGCGATGTGTTCGGGCAGCGAGGACTCTACGCGGACGCCACGTTGTACATGTCACGCCTCCCGCCGACACGCAAGGCGGCAGCGATCCGACAGAAGGCGGGGGCGAATTACAAGATGCAGGTCAAGCTCGCGCCGATGTCGAAGCCGGACAGTGAGGTAAAGAGCGGAGAGAAGGCGAACAAAGTCGGGAAGAAGCGCCAGTACATCGTCGCGGTGGAGGCCATGGCGTCAAACCCCGCGCTGCACGCCAACTTGCTATGCGACAATGTAATCCCGAACATCCTCACGCTCTGCCGCACAAAAGACCTGTCGACACTCGCGAGCTGCATATCGACAATGTGCCACTTGTCGTGCGAAGCGGCTGGCCGCCAGGCGATCTTGAGCCACAACGCGCTCGCGATTCTCGTCAACCTGGTCGCCAACATCGCCCATGAGAAACGCATCCTCCACACTTCGCTGGCAACGCTCGCGAATTTGACGATCGAAGACACGTTTGAGAGCACATTCGTGAAGGAGAAGGCGCTCGAGAGCATCGTCAAGAGCCGAAAGGTGTCAGAACTCGCGGAAGCCATGTCCACGTTCTCGGTCTTCAACCTGTCGTGCCCGAACTTCTCGTACCCGCGAGTCGAAGACGTGATCCACGCGCTAATCGAGTACGGAAAGGACTCACGCGGCGACCGCGAGACGCTCAGCCGCGCGATCTACAACTTCTCGTGCACAAAGATGAACCAGCTCAAGCTTGTCGAGTCGTCCGAGACAATCAATATGCTGCGCACGTTTATCTCCAACAAGAACTCGGGGAGCGTGCGTCTGAATGCGCTCGTGTCCTTCTGGCACCTGTCGGACAACGCCACGTGTCGTCGCGCGATCATCCGCTCTGATTGCGTGTACGCGATTGTGAATGAGCTCAAGTTTCTGAGCAACGACGAACACATCAAGTGTGCGCTGCTGATTCTGATCAACCTGTCGTCCAAGTCGGCGGGCCGAGAGCTCATGGGCAGTGCGAATGCGCTGGACGCTCTCGACCAGCTGAGCAAACGAGTGACTCCGACGTCAACAGATCTCCAGATCTTGATCTACGAGCTGATCGCGATCATCCTCTCGGATCCGAACAACATCCACACTGTGAGCGAGTCGTTCTTCCGCTTCCTGCTCTCCTTCGAGCACAGCCCCGAGAGCAAGCGCACCAGCATGTCGTGCTATGTGCTCTTCTCGCTCACGTGCATTCTCTCGTGGAGCGACCAAGAGGAGAGCAGCGGCGTGATCAGTCGAGACGCAAGCTCGGGGGTTCTCTTCACGGATTCCAGAACACACCTGAGCAGCTGCCAGAGTCTGGAGCAGCTTCTGGATGAGCCGCAACACTTGCAGCTCGTCTATCGCCACGTGGAGCACGACGGATTTGACGCCAAGAGCTCCGAGCTGTATTTGCAAGTGCTGCTGCTCTACAACCTCTCGTTCCGGTACAACAAGGTGAACGTGGCGAGATTGGCAGCGACACAGTTGGCGCAGCTTGCCAGCGTCTGCCGTGAAGAGCGCGTTCTCTCACTGCTGTGCGGCATCTACTTCAACTTGTGCCAAGAGTACGACGTGCACATCGTGTTCTCTAGCATCAACACGCTCGGGGTGCTCGAGCGCTTCGCGCGATTTTGCGAGGACGACACCAAATCCATGTGCCTCGAGGTCGTGTGCATCATCTTCGACGGCCGCAAACTGCCGCAGACCGAGCTCGTGGGGCTCGCAGTCAAGATGTTTCCAGTGCTGGCGGAGATCTGTGCGAGTGGCGAAGCCACCATTCGCGCCGGTTGCGCTGCGTGCTTTGCGCGGTTCGCGATGATCGATGAGTGCCGCCTGCCCATGGTCAAGAGCGGACTCATCGCATCGCTCGCAATCCTCGTTAACGAGGACGACGCACAGACGCTGCGGCTCTGCGTGCACGCGTATTCGTACCTGTCGCGTAACTCGACGGTGTGTTCCACGCTCATCCACAGCGGCATCATCAAGTCGCTCACGTACTTAGCTGCAGCCCCAGAAGAGGCCGTGCGTCGCGCCTGTGCCATGACACTCTGCAACATCTCGACCTCGGACGAGAACATCGACGCGCTGGTCAAGTACGGAGCTCTACGCGCACTGCTGGTCATCTCATGTGTGAAGTCAAATGACCCGGAGACACGCCGCATCTGCATGAAGTCAGTCATGAACCTGCTGCGTCACGAGACGAATGTCGCGCAGATGTGCCAGGACGGCCTACTCTGGGCCTTCGGACTCTTTGTGGACGGTTTGGAGCCTAAGGACTACGACATCGTCTCGGACGCGTTCTGCGCGCTCGCGTTCTACCCGGCGACCCGCAAGGGCACGATGAAGACTCCAATGCTCACGCAGATCTTCCAGATCGTGCATTCGCCCGCGTCGCTACCTACGAAGGTAAAGCTACTCAAGGGCATTTCCAACCTCCTGTGCGATCCTTTAAGTGCGTCATTGCTCATTCACGCGGGTGTGCTGCCGCACCTGGTGCATTTGATTGAAGAAGAGAGCCACGACGTGAACATCAAGGCGCTCATAGCTCACATTTTGGTGCTGCTTTTCCAGAGCTCGACGGATTCCGCTGAGTTGGAGTTCGCCAAGCCGTCGACCGTGCGCGCCGTGGTGGAGATCATGAAGGGGGGGCGAGATGACTGCTCCACGTACTGTTGCATGCTGCTCCTTCGTATGTCTTCATATTCACAGACCAGACGGGCTCTCGTCCAGGCGAACGCGTTCGCAGCATTGCCCAGTCTCTTCATCCAGACGTCGAAGGACTCGCAGTCTCACCTTGTGCGCTGCATCTACAACATCTCATGCGACGCCGAGCAGCTGCCTGCGATCGCGGGTACGGAGATCCTCCCGTATGTCGCCATGACTGTGCATAACCACGAGTATGCGATGGAGATCGCGAAGCTGGGCGCCGGCATCCTGCGCAACCTCTCGTGCGAGGCTGCGTGCCACCAGAGCCTCATGACAGAGACGTCCATGGCGATGCTGCGAGACCTCTACGACGTGGACGACAACCAGTGTAAAGAAGACGTCGGCATCTGCGCGTGCAACCTGTTTCTCGGCAAGAGCAACACGAACTTCTTGTTATCCATGGCGGTGCTTCCACTTGTGCTGTGGTTGTGCAGTCACCAAGCGATCGAGAACCGCGCGCTGTGCTCTGCGGTGCTCCGCAAACTGGCGATCGCGCCTGGGAACACGCAGATTCTCGTCGACGGCGGGGCGATCGGTCCACTAGCGCTGTTAATGCAGCAGTGTGCGTCGCTGTACGTGAAGAAGAACTGCATTGCGATCTTCTGTCTCATCTCGCAGAAACCGGGCATCCCTGGCATCCTGGGCTCCGTTGGAATCATCTCGTCGGTGCTGGAGCTCCTCGACGACGAGGTGAACGCGAAGGACGCGCTGTTTGAGACTATGTGCGTTGACTTGCTCTCGAAACTCGCCAAGTTTGCACGCACAGATGACCCCCGCGAAGGGAGAATATCGTCAATCCTCTACGAGCTCATGGATCAAGATGAACGGTCAAGTACTACGGCAGGCGGAACCTGGCAGAGCGACCGCAGCTTCCTAAGTCGAGACCCGAACACTGGCAGCCAGCTGCCCTTCCCCAAGTTATCGAAAGCCCACTGGGTCGCTCCAAGCCAGCTGCCTACAACTCGCCACACGCTGTACCCGTTGCTCTCGCGAGGCTACTCTGTTGAGTTTAACCTCGTTGCGAGCCACATCGACACGCACACAATCGAGCCGCTGATCCCAGACTTTTGGGCCCTTCGCGAGTCGTCAAACTGCGAATCAAATACACCAAGTGGTGCGGTAGGCAAGAGCCACCATGCACAGCAACTGGCAACCACCAGCGTGGTCTTCGTGCCACCTGAGATGTACGTGAAGAACCGCACGCCGTTCACACCTGACGCCGCAGTGGATGCCTCCACGTCATCACTAAGCCCAAGCGCACGATTTCCTAGCAGCAGCTCGCTCGACGGCAGGCCGCCGTCCACGCCTGGCAAGAAAGCTCCGCCGGTCGTGCGTCGCCTCAGCGCCCAGGAGAACGCCCCACACGTGCCGCTGCACCTGGCGTTCGATTGATTTGACCAGCAAGCGAGAACAATGCTGACCCAAAGTGAAGTGATCGCTTTTGTGGATCACAGTAAGATCCTGTGGCGGTTACGTTTTCAAGATCAAAGTACGTGCCAACATTTTTAAGGGCACATGGGTACATGCTGTAAAGCCACTGTTGAAGATATCACAAACAAAAAATGGCGCCCCCTCCTGGCAACTCGTCGTCTGGCATCAAGCACCTGCGTGCACAGGGCGCGTACTTGTACAAGCGCACGGCCGCGCAGCACCTGACGCTCGTATCTACCCAGGACAATGTGGTCGACGTGCCGTACGATCGCGTCACGGAAAGTTACGGCGTCGAGAACTGGCCGCATCTCATGCACTCGCTCGAGGAAGGCGATGAGGTGCTTAAGAAGCGCGTGCTCGTGGCGCTCACCGACGTGTTCAAGCAACCACAGGAGCTCGTCATGTGCATGAAGTATGGCGCACTGGAGCTCATCGAGCACAGCATTCTGGACGAGAACAAGGAGATCCAGGAGCTCTCCGCCAGAGTGCTCAGCGTGATCGCTGAGTCCTCTTGCGGCAGGGCTGAGCTCATGAAGTGCGAGATCGTCACGCATATCCTCAAGGTGTTCACGCCAGCAGCGAACAAACGCACTTGTTGCCACCTCTACGACGCGCTGCTGAGCATTTCGCGGCCGTTTCTAGGCGCCCAGATGCTCTCAAGCGCGGGCTACTTGCCAGTCGTGCTCGAACATCTGAAGCGTAACCTCAATGGAGACCTTGAGCTCCGCGCGCTGCAGTTGTTCAAGCACATTCTGAACGACGGGGTCGAAGCGACCGTATACCGCGCACTCGAGATGGAAGCCGTGGAGCAGTGCACCAAGCGCCTATTCGAGGCCAAAATGGAGATCCGAGTCGCCGCCTGTGATGCAATCGCTACGATGGGGTACGTGGAGAAAGCCAAGAAAGCGTGCGTCGACAAGGGTGTCGTGAAGAAGCTCTGTAACTTGCTTACGGATGCGGAGTGGCAGGTCACGGCGGCGAGTGCGGGCGCGCTCATGTGTATCGCGATCCTGGACGAAGCGAAGCGCGCCATCGTCGCGTTCGAGGGGCTGCAGAACGTCAATCAACTGCTGCAATCGTCCAGATTCCTCATACAGCTCAACACTGTGAAGCTGCTTACGGTCATGGCGGCGTACCCTCCGGCGCGCCGCATGCTCGACATCTCGTCCACAGAGTACCACCTGCGCATGCTCATTGTAGATACCGACCCGCTCATCGCGAAGAGCGCCAAGGTCGCCCTTCAGGCCGTGCAGTGGCGAGCCTAAGTTCCACAAACACACACGCACACGCACACACATTCGGAGCCTGTACAAACATGCATTCCAGAGATCAGCACTGGCATCATATATAGTCTGATCGTAAACCGGCTCATTGCAAACGAAGTGCTCCAGTGAAGAGCGCCGAGCCGCACTGCACACATTTGGTCTCAATACGAGCATGCATTCCTCCAGTCTGGTTCTTTTTTTGCGGTTGACGTTCGTCCTGATGCCATCCGTAAGATTACCAAGAAGCACAGCGCGGAGTCGCATTGTATTGGACAGGCGAGTTAAGCATGGGGCTCGCATGTGCTGCGGTGGCGAATGTCTCTTGCAGAGAGAGCGAACATCTTAGTACAGAAATGAGGCAAGTACGATAGGAAATAAGAGCATCATCACGAAGCGAGTCAAATGGGGTAGTCCACACCGGATCTCTGTCATTACATACTGTACTGTATCGCTTCACATAAATGCGCTCCTCTCCAGCTTTCCGTCGTCAGAACCCCCTCGGAGCAGACGGCATTTGATCTGATCATAATGAAACCAAGTGAATAGGACGGGGCGGTGACTTGTGGGCTACAGGTTGGCTTGGCGCGGGGCCTTCCCCCACTGATTCAGTTGCGTTTTTGCCAAGGTCTCCACGTGCTTCTTCCCCCCTCTTCCATCCACAGTAAACCAATATGGTGCGTACAACGTGACGCGTCTTGTGTGGGTCTATCTGTATGGAGGGGGCGCGCATCTGCTAACAGCCCTCGCTTGCTGTCCACCACAGTCGTCCGGCGTCGGAGTGCACGATGATGTCATCACCCAGTTCAACGACTTCAAGCTGAAGCGTGAGCCGCACAACTACCGCTACTTCATCTACAAGATCGTGGACGACACGGAGATCGTGATCGAGTCCACGGGCGCGCAGACTGAGACGTACGAGGACTTCGCCGCCAAGCTCTCGCTCGTCACCAACGACTGCCGATACGGCCTCATCGACCTGGACGTCACCACCAAGGACGGCCGCCCGACCTCCAAGCTCGTCTTCCTGTCCTGGTACGAAAGCACATGATTTATTTATTCTTTGTGTGATGATGATATGCGCAAACATGAGGAGGAGAGAAGAAGAAGAAAAAAGGATGTGGTTGCTAACAACTCTGCCTCTCTGCATACATGCAAACAGGTCCCCAGACACCGCTCGCATCAAGAGCAAGATGCTCTACGCGTCGTCGAAGGAGTCGATCAAGCGCGTGCTGATGGGCGTGGGCATCCACCTCACCGCCACCGACGCCTCGGAGCTGGCCAAGGAGTCCATTGAAGACGGCGTGTCCAAGTTCTTGTAGACGTCTTCTCGCTTCGGACCAGCCCCTGCTCACTGCTTCTTGGAGTGGCGCGTGCTGGGATATGCTCTCTTTTTTCTTTGATGGTAGTAGATCTCTCTGTTTTTCCCCGTGCACGTGGCGTGAATGAGGAATGCAAGAGCTTTTCTCTCTGTACTTAGGTAAGTGAGTGTCTAACTAAGGAGGGGTCGGCTTCTCTTTCCCCCTTCGATGGACTCGCTCGCCTCGAGATGGAGAAGAAGAAGACCAAGCGTTCCTCGCGTCTCGTCGCGTCGCCATTAAATAACGCATCCATCTATTCATCCATCCACCGCTTTTTTCGTCTCTTGCGTGTTGTTGCGTTCCTAATTCAAGTACGTTGCATGCAAGAAATGAACTGAGCGCACGTCGCGTCGGTCCATAAATGGTTCTCTTGAGCGTCCACATCCGCAGGCCACCAGACCAGAGTTCCAACTCGGCGTGCTGCTGTTTGTTCTGTTCCGCAGTGGGTTCAAAGTCCAGCAAACCACTTGCCCCACACATAACATGAGTTCACCCACATAGAGAAATAAATGCCCGCAAGGTCGGTCGCAAAAGCGAGGTAAGAGTGTGTCATCCCGCTTTCGTTGCGGATATTTTGATGGCTGCTGTCACAAAAATCAGATAAATCACCTCACCACAGTGACACTCCCACTTGACTTTCCTTGTTGGTGTGCGTGCGTGCCATTCCGCAATTTGAAGTCCCAAGCGCAAGCCAACAGACGAGCAACCAAGAGAAGTGAAGGAAGGAAACCACGAAGATCACCACACTGCCGCACACGATGGCGTTCGCTCTACCAGCAGCTTTCATGACTGCGCTCGCTCTTCTAGGTGCCCCGTACGCCATGGCGGTGGCTGTGGAGCCGCAGAAGACATCTGTGACGGGCGTGCTGCCGCTGCCAGTCGTGGTGAACAGCACGTTGCAGATCGGGACGATGATCGTGGTGATTGCAATCCTGCTCTTCTTCTTCCTCGTGTACGTGCAGCCGCGCTGGTTCATGCGCCTCATGGCCTGGGGCTCGCACCCGTCGGTGCTCTGGTGCGTGTCCACGTCCTCGAAGGTGTGCTCGCTGACCATCGACGATGCACCGTCGGCGACCACGTCGCTGCTGCTCGACATCCTCAAGCAGCACAACGTCAAGGCAACGTTTTTCATCATCAGTAGTCACATTGCCGGTAACGAAGAGACGGTCGCGCGTATTGTACGTGAGGGCCACACGCTCGGCAACCACCTTACGGTGGACCGAGCGAGCTGGCTTGACGAGCTGCATGTGTTCGAGCAGAAGCTGAAGGAGTGCGACTTCGCGATCCGCGAGTATCAGCCAAACGCTCCGATCGTCCGTGACACATTAGCTGTCGCCGCTGCAGCAGCAGATGAAGTTACGAGGGCTGCAGCTCAAGGTAAAGAATCGGAGACGACGAGACTGCTGGCAAGTGAAACTTCGAATGCTGGCACTTCTACAACCCCGATGCGGTGGCTACGTCCAGCGTCGGGCTGGTTCACGTCGAGCATGCGCGAGATCATCCAGTCCCACGGATATCGCATTTGCCTCGGCAGCGTGTACCCGCACGACGCGCAAATCAAATCGGAGGTCCTCAACTCGCTGCATCTGCGGATGTTCACAGGCAACGGCTCAGTTATCATCGTACATGACCGCGCATGGACTGTCGGTGTTCTAAGAACGGTGCTACCAGTGTTGACGAAGAAGCTCACTTTCGTCAGTCTCGAGGAGCTCACACAGTATGAGCAGCAACAATAAGAGACCAACTCGAGAGCGGACACAAACAACAAAGCTCAAGAACCGTATATTTCTGATCACCACGCAGAACGACGACCAGTATTCCGAATCACGCACTCTGTTGCTTCGATTGGAGACATCTCACTGCGCTCGCGTTGACTGTTGCTCGACAAGCGCAAACTGCGCATGCTGGTGTAAGAGGAAGTTGCGGAAGAGCTACAAGAGCGGTATCACATTCGTATTGCAGGTAAGTGCCAGGTGAGTAAGTCATCATGTTTGTCAGGATAAGCATATAAGTCAACCAGAAATCAATCATGTACCTCTGTTTGAAAGCACTGCCGGAAGAATTCGCGGCATCCCAGCTCAATGTGGGCGTCCAGGAACGAATCGACTTCGAAGACGAGGAACTTTTCCGCCTGCTGGGTCGGCGCCGGCAACAGTTCGTCTGCCGCGAAGTCCTGCGCAAAGGAGCAGAAATGGTAGACAACATCACCGAAGAGGGATTCGAGGAAATTCACGAACGCCAGACGAGCTCCATGGTCGAGCTTCATGTCGATGATGAATGTCGCTGCACCATCAACACCAGTAGCAGATTGATCTGAGCCTCTGGATTCCACTATCTCGTCGATAAACGACGAGTGCGTCTTTGTCTGGAAGAGCTGCGCGTCTGCATTCATAATCTGCTGGCGAGCCAGCACCTCTTTTACATCCCCCTCCAGGCATCGAACCACGGTCACTACAGTACGTCCGACAAAATCAATGCAGTGAGTATTTTCATCATCTCGACAGGGGCACATCCATCGCAAAGAGCAAATGCGTACGAGGGAACTCGGGGACCTCCAGTTTCCCAGGTAAGTAGAGGTCGTCGTTGTCGATGTCGAGCACGACCGCGTGGGACTGGAGGATGTCTTTCGGATACGAAGTCGGGCCGAGGCTTACTCCAGCATTTCCAGTCTTCAGCGCTGAAAACGCGAGCCGCAAAGAGACTTTGTGAACATTGTAGATGCTGTTTTCTGTGGAGAATCGGCAATGGTAAGAGGCCAGAACAAGATGACAAACCATTCCTGAAAGCTAACGAACGAGACGACTCAACTGATGCGGTGGCGCTGGTCGGCTCCCTTCTCCTTCTGCTTTTGGTACGTGAGCGCGCCTTCAAAGCCGATGATGAACGGAGACTTGCTCTTGGCAGTGAAGAAGCCTTCGCTCGACAGCCGAGTTGCTGTTGCGATGGAGCAAAATGGCTCGAAGAAATGCTGAGAACAGCACAAATGACAGAGGTGCATTCCATTCAGATCTATCGGCTAATTGACTCCAAGTTGTGCCACTTACCGTCCACTCGAAGGGCCGAATCAACTCTTTCAGTGCTTTCCCAACGAGCACCAGTGCTGATGGTCGCTCTGAGACTAGGATCGCTGATTTTCCCACAAGCAGCAGCGCCAAGATGCTCGTAATCGTCTGGAGATCAAAGAGCAACCAAGATATCAGTGAGTTTACCCAACTCAAGTGGGCGACTTGAGGTCACTCCACCTGCGTGCTGAGCTCCTTGAAGACCCAGTGAAGCGGGAAGTCGTCGTTGCTGAGCTCTTTGTGCAGATAAAAATCGCGGTATCTCGCATTCAGCTGCGTTCTCAAAGGTGACGACAGCTTGGGCAGTGACGCCAATAGCTCGCGCAGTTGCTCCAGCATGAGGCTCTCCTGACATAAGAAGTAAGTGAGTGTATCTATCCGTCCAGTTATCCTGAGCAGCAGCAACCATACTGTAGACTTCTTGTAAGCGTACCGGATCGTGACTCGCCAGCTGCTGGAGCAGTAGTCGCGCTTTCCTGTACATGGGCTTTGCTGAAGTGACGCTGATGAAGCTTGGATGACAGTGCTGTGCCATTTCGTCACTTGGTGATGCCTCGAATGCGAAACTCGCACTGCTGGCGGTGTTGACGTCACGTGATGAGAATAGGTCTTGATACGATGGCGAAGGTGACGCTGCAACGTGCCACTGCGTCAGACACGCCCCATATATTTCTCCATCGCTGTCGCCACCTGGAATCAGGAAGTCATGAATACTCGGCTTTGGGGCTTTCAACATACAGCCAAGGGCGCGTTAGTTGGCTCGTTTATCAACAGGTGAGTAGAACGTCAGGGACGAGAGCGTACGAGCTTGTTGAACTCGATGTGAGGGTGACAAGACAGCGGGGAGCGTCGGGATCGTCTGGCTGTTCCAGCAGTACGTCTGATGATGACACAAGCTAATGAGACGGAGCTGCCCGACCACAAAATCAAGATATCAAGAACTCACCAGGTGATCACCGCTCATGGACGATTCGCCTCTGCTGCTGCAGAAGAGATCGTAGCTGATATCAAGTCGCCCGCTGCCGTTCATCATTGAATCTACAGCTGTTGTTGTTGAGTCACTTGGTGGTGACGTCTCCACAAGTGAGTGGAAGCAAATGCCCTCGAATCCGTACGTGTCATTGAGCTCATCCAGATGCAGCTTGCGTCTGAACTCGCTCGCCAGCACCGTTGGTCTTTGAACTTCAAGCCACGAGTGCGCCGATGTGCTCGTCGTCAGTTGTCCTTGCTGCACAGTGACCGGCACAACGATCGCACTGGACTTTGGCTCGCTCTTCTTGCCAAACGCTGCCGCAGACGTCAAGTTGCGCGCGTGCTTCTGCTGTTGGTGCACCTGCTCGCTGAGTCGTCGTAGCTGGTGATCCGACTCGAGGTTCTCGATCTCTACGATAAGCAGCACGTACAGTCGCGAGCGCTTGAAGCGGTGGTAAACGTCCATCTGGAGCCACTCCCAGACCTGCTCCTGCGCGCGGCGGAAGAGACTCGCGTACCGTGGAGGGGAAAATGGCTCGCCCTGGAGCATCATAATCTTCTTGAGCGTGTCCTTGCGCACCTCTTCCGTAAGCAACGTCGCGGCACTGGGTGACGACTCGGTCAGGTACGTGTTGTAGAGTCTGCGCAGCGTCGTCTGGATCTCCTCAAAGAGCGCGACAGAGAACATGTTGGTCTGGATGAGCGGCAAAAAGAGTGTCTGCACGTCCACCCAGAAGCGCAGGTTACCCACACTCGCAGGCTCATGTGTGGCCAGAAAGGTTTCGAGGTAGCGCGTGCGCCGCTGGTGTACGAGCACCTCGCCCAGCGGCAGCTCGCGCTTCTCGCGGATCGCCTCGCAGAGCTGCGTGTACTGGTCGCTCACGAGGAACTGCGGGAACTTGTCGTCCGAGAGCCGCTGCTTCACGCGCTCCTCAAGTCCCGCGAAGAGGTCCAGTGGGCTGCGGTCGTGCGCCACGGCGTCCACCACGCGGTCCATGAGCTGCTGCACGTCTGGGGCTGCGAGGTATACGCTGCGCAGCTGCTGCGTCGCGTCGCTCAGGTACATCGCGACAAGCTCCTTGGCCTGTGGAGCAATGGTAAGACAGTTATTCAGCCCAGCAAGCAGTATGCAACTCCACGCGCGGCTCGCACATATGGACGTACGATGTTCTGCAGCAGCTCCTTGCGGCCCACGAGCGTCTTGTACTTGCGCACGTGACCCAGGAACGCGAAGCAGAGCTCCAGCGCGTCCTTCTCGTCGCCGAACGCGTTCAGAAAGAACTTGCGGCGGAACCCATCGCGCGCCACGTCCTCCAGCACCAAGTGCGGCGCGGCGGTGCTGGCGTCATGAAGCATAGCGTCCTATCACTTTCTTCTCGTCTTCCCAAGCGAAAATGAGCGTAGTAGCCATCGTCAATCCTATCACCGTAATTTGCCTTTTGGCTTTTTTTTAGTTGTCACGCGTCGAGTTATCAGACTCCGTTTTGACTCAGACATAAGCTGACTCTGACTCTGATTCAAAGCATCTGGTCTGATACCACCATGCGATCGACTACCTCATAAAGACAGAGTTTGTCTCCAACCCACGTCGTCTGGCTAACAGCCGGCGGCCTGGGTGACTTGACCAGTTCATGAGAACGCTCGAGACCGCGGAGGTTGTTGCATCTCTTAGCATTGCATTTTGTTTCACATTGCTTACCATTATTACTTGGTGGTACTACTCACTACTGACTTCCATACATTGCGCTGCTGTCGCTATCATCGTCCATGGACTCTCCTTGGCGGTGTCGGCACTGTATCTGCTGGCGCTGCTCCACGTACGCGACGTGGAGCTGCCGGCCGAACTGCAGCACGTGGTTGTGCGCGTGGCCGTCACGCTGGAAGCAGGCGTCACAGAGCGCGAGGCGGTCGCACTGCTGGCACGCCCAGTACTGGGCGTGCGTGATGAGCAGACTGCACTCGCGGCAAAAGACGTTCACCTGCGTCAGGTGCTCGTTGAAGTAGTGGTGCAGGATCATCATCGTCGAGTGCTTGGCGCGCCGCAGCGAGTCGAACTGGTATCCGGCGTTCGCACACAGCTGGTGGAACATGAAGCGGCTCCCGAAGAACCGCGGTACGCGCCGGCACCACTCGGGCACGGTCGTCTCGGGCCGGCACGCGACCGCCATCCCGCTCTCACCATTGTCCACGGGGACTAGGTGTACGACCAGCAGGTCCTGCCTCATGCGCTGCACTGCGAACTTGAGCTTCTCGAAGACCTCGCGCAGCTTGAACTCGACGTGCTGCGACTGGTGTGAAACTCCAGCAGCCAAAGATCCACCATCCGGGTCCTCCTTGATCACGTCGCCCCCCTTGGCGCGTTTCCCACCGGAGCTGCCGATCGATGCGTTCTTGACTGACTCGTTCGCGTGACGGATCTTCCCGTTGCGCGCGCCGATGCGACCGAGAATGCGGTCGAGCTCCGCAGGGACGAAGTCGCCGTCAAAGATCGGCGGCAGCTCGCTTGCGGGCCATGCCAACTCGCCCGGGTCCACGGACCGTGACGTCACGCCGCGCGTAGCGATGTGCTGGCTCCCCTCCTTCACGGGCAGCGCCGTGTCCTCCTGGGACAGGTACCGGTCGTAGAGCGTTGTCCAGTGTTGAACGATCTTGCGGTCCTTGGCCTTGGCCAGCAGCCGGTTATACCACGACCGCAGGTGCTCAGCACTAGGCGTCTTCTGGAACGCAGGGCGGCACCAAAAGACGTAGCTGATGCGCTTCTGCGGCGGACAGGACCAGATGTGCACACGGTCGAAGCCGTGTCTGCGGATGTAGTCAAAGTACGCGAGCATGATGAAGTGGTACGTGGACGTGCGCGCGCTCGCGGGTTTCAGGTATCGGATGCTATCGATGTACGCAATGTACACGGCCTTGCGGTTCGCTGCGAGCTCACAAGTTTCGCCAAACTCCTGCGCGTAGAGCGTGAAGAGCGATACGTCAACGCCGTCGTGCTTCTGGAATAAATAAATGCCTCGAGACAGGAACGTGACCTCGGCTGGCAGCCGCTGGTTCGACACGTCGCGCTCCGGCAGTGCGTGCTGAAGTGCAGTCGCGTTCTCGTTGAAGGCGCGCACGACGGTCTCGGGAATTGCCATCCTTTCGCCCGGGAACGACAACACGCGTACGTTGAGCGTCTGCGCGGCCTCGCCCTCGCCGATGGCCGTGAGCTCCTGCTGCAGGAAACTCTGAATGAAGGTGCTAAGTTCGCACGGCGGGATGTTCAGACACATGCTCTTGTTGGGCTCACGGTCATCGTTCGATGGCGGGTTCAGCAAATTGTGCAGTGAGGACGACGGTGGTGGGAGCGAAGACTTCTGTCGCCAGCAGCAGAGCGGACAGACAAAGTCATGCTCGAGCGCGTAGGCGCCCCGCACGGGGTTGAAGAGCCCGCAGACTTGGTGCATCCAGCGCGCGCACTCGCTGCACTTGACCCAGGGCTCGACGGTCGTGTCGCACTTCATGCGCACCATCGAGTTGTCATCATTCTCGTCATCCACTTGGCTCATCTGGGATGACCCGCTAATGCTGCTGCTCTGTGAGAACTGCGACTGACTACCGTTCAACAAGCCGCCTACCTGCTGTCTCTCGCGCACCAGGCGGTTTCGACACTTGTGGCACCAGACCCTCGTCCCGTCGCGCGCAATGTAGTAAATCGAGCCCTTGCGGATGTCCGTACCGCAGCTGCCCGAGCACTGGAGATGCGGCTGCGCGAACGGGAGACACTGCTGGTCGCAGAGCACGCACGTGTGGCCGTAGCAGGCCCCGCACGCGTGCTTGGAACCGGGGTTGCGCTTCTGCAAGCCGCTCTTAAGTTCACTCTCAAAGTGCCGCAGCAGCGTGTCAGCGCACAGGTGCACCGAGTGTTTGGGCTCGTTGAAGAGCTTCGCGTTCTCGAACACGAGCCGCACGTCATTCGCAAAGTCTTGCGTCTCGATGTATTCGCCCTCCGCCAGCTTCTTCTTGACTGTGCCCAGGTCCATTGGGCTCTACGCATAAAATCACAGAGTCAGCGTTAAGTACGCATATGAGCAGCTCATAGCCAACCATTCTCCCCCCTCCCCATCAAAAACCTACCTTGATAATGGATGTGTAGGTCGGCAAATTGAGCGCCACGGGATCCACGGGCGTGTTGAACACACCGCGGTAGTTGCGCGGATCTGTCATGAGCTTGCTGATGATGTCCGAGAGCTTCTCAAAGCTCTTGATGCGCCCCTCGCTCTGCACCGACATGATGTGGCTCTTGAGGTCCTCGACCGACATGTTCTGTAGCGGACACACCTGAATACACGGCCCTTTGCGGTAGTCCAGAGGTTTACTATCATCATCTTCGACATCTTCCGTGTCTCTCCTGCCGTGCGGTAAGCTGCGGTTGACTCCCGCTGTGATCTGGCTCGAGGACAGCGGCTTGAGGATTTCGGAAGACTTGGGGAGGCCGCCGTTCTTCGCCTTGCCGCGCGTCGGCAGCTCGACGTCGTAGAGTGTGATGCTGCCGTTCCGTCGCCGGTGTTTGCGTGGCGTGTACGGCACGGACGTGATCGGGGACTGGATCATGGGTGAGTTCGATACTGCTGCTGCTGTTGCTACTGTAATCTTCTCGACCTTGCGCTTCTTCGTGCTGACAGCGGACCCCGGCGGCTGCTTGTGATGCTTCAGAGTTTTCGTATGCGGCATGGACTGCTGCTCTCGGAAGTCCACGGCTTTTGTCGGCGGTGAGAGTCGCTGTAGGACGCCGTTAAGTACCAATCCATTCACACGGCCATTCTGCTGCTTGGGGCTGAACGTCCTAGCCTGCTCGCCCTTGACGCGCCCTGGCGACACGAGCGTGTCACTTCTGCGTGAAGTCATCATGTATCCAGCAACGTTCGCTCGCTTGCGCACAAACTGCAGCGGTCGCACGGTTATCCGCACGGGCCGCGGCAGCAGCTGCGAGCGGTAGATCTCGGGCCGCATGGACGGATCCTCCGAGCTGAAGACGATCTTCATCCACTCGGAGCGCGCGAGCCGCTCGGCCTCGATGCCCGCGTTCACGTGCGCGTTCATCTTACACCAGAGCAGGAACTTGGTGCAGCGCGACACGAACACCGAGCTCTCGCCCACGCAGCGATCAATGTATTCTGTTTACATGAGAAGGACAAGGGCGACTCGTTAATACCAGAAACTGCAAATAGTGGACAAACGCGACTGCGTACCTATGATGAGGCTGAGGATGCGCGCGGTCGGCGCTTCGCTGATGCCGTAGAAGAGCAGGAAGGCCGCGTCCTCTTCGTCCAGTTTCTTCCGCCGCATCAGTGGGATCACCTTCTTGGGCATCATACTCGTCACCGCAGTCGGCTCGGGATTGATCACGGGTTCCTCCTCTGATTCATTATACGCTGGTACTGATACAGGTTCAGAGCTGCCTGGCAACTCAGGCAACACTGCGACTGCAGTCGGGATATCGCTAGGAGCAGCAGCCAATGGCCCGATCTTGAGCGTTAGTAGTTGCTCGGCCGCCTCGCTCTTGATGCGAGTGTCCACGTCGCCGCAGCTGCTGTCCGTCGTCGTCTCGGGCGTCGTGTTGCCGTCAGTGCCTGTATCTACAGAGCAGAACTCGAGCACCAGGTCACCCGTATATCCGCGTTCACGATCATGCGCCTCTGCGATCACGCGCTGGTCCGTAATGTTGTCCTCACTTAATGGTCGCTCCACGATCTCACAGTCGTCTTCGCTTTCGCCGCTGTCGATGGAATAAATGATCGGAGACTGCTGCTTCTGCTCATGTTGCTGTGGTGGTATAGCCATTGGCTTAGTGAGCAGATTAGTTACGTGCACTCGCGCACCGCTCTCTCTCTCATAGGCGTCATTACTGTCCTCATCCGCGTCCACGTTGATCGCGACGCTATCGCGATTGCGCTTGCGATGCTGCTCAGCACCATTACTGGACAGAGCTTCACTGTGTTGCCCTTCCACAACGGGCAGCTTATCAGCTTCGTACTCGCTCGTGTATTCGTATTCGTATTCGTACTCGTTCTCGTATTCGTACTCGTTCTCCTCATCGCCGGACGCAGTAGGGCCGCCGCCACTGAACGAACCAATCAAGCCTTCGTGGGACCCGCTGACGTCGTCATCTTCATCACCATTATCATCCTCGCAGTCCTTTCCCTCGTCGTCGTCGTCATCGTCATCGCTGCTCTCGTCGCTGCTGATGCTGATGAGCTCCTGGCCGTTGGCGCGCCGCTCGACCTTCCAGGTTACGAAGATGGGCTCGTCCTGCGCGCGCTGGCGCTGCACAGCGTGCTCAGGCGTCATGCGCTCGCACGCGGTCACGCGTCTTGCCGAGCGCGGCGACGTCACGTCCACTGCGTCGAATGGCAGCGGCGGCAGAGGCCGTGCGGCCGTCGCGTCCACAGCCGCAGTCGAGTCCATCGTCGCGCAGCCAATCTACCTTGGACACCCAAATCTCCCATGTGTTATTCCGCTAATGCTCCAAATACAAGGATGGTCGGCTTTTTGAAGGACTTTCCCCTAAACCCGATCTGATTGGCGAGAACTATGCAATTTGTGAAATTGCATTTTCTGAAAACGTCATGGATTGGTGCAAATTGCGTCAATTTTGTGATTGGGCGGCTGGATCCGATTTTTCCCGAAGAGGCAAAATGGCGGTCTTGAATAGATAAATACGTTTGAAGATGGCGATGGCTCGCGACCTTGAGGGTTAGCAGCCTGTATGTGTGTGTGCGCAAGCGTATGAGCCGTGCGTATACGTACGTACATTTGCATGCAGGCAGGTACAATGCGTGATGTAATGGGACTGCGTCTCGCGCTGTCTGTTCTAATCACTACCGGGTTGCAACAAAGCACCAGCACAAGAGGCACCACGCTCTCTCACTCCTCAACTCACCGCGCTCTGCTTGAGATGCAATCGCTCAGCAGCCACGAGATCAGCTCGTCCTCTGTCATCAACAGCTCTGATGAGCTCGACTTTCTCCAGCAGCAGTCGCGTGTGCAACAGCAGCAGCTGCGCCAGCACCACCACTCTCTTCTACTAGATGGTCCGCCTCACGACGACGACGGCGACGACGACGACCAGAGCGACTGGACGTTCATGAAGGCAGACGCGTTCGCGCTGCAGCCACCGCCCAACAGCAAGCGTTCTGCATGGTCAAGACGCCTCGTCGTGACCAAGCAGCCGGCCTCGGAATTCTACAAGGACGAAGGTGCGCGTGATGGGCATAACGACACCAAGCAGCCTCGCCTGTGACAAAGTGGACTAATTGACAAAGGTTGATCGATTGCGTTATACTATGTTATGACAGGCGGCAAGTCGAACGCGCTGGACGTCGAAGTGACGCTCGTGGAGTTCAACGAGCTCGGTGAGCCGGCGCGCTCGCCCGACGACGATTTCGTGGACATCCCGCTGCGCATCCTGCTCTTCTTCGAGTCGGGCAAGCGCGTGGACGACACGGACCAGGAGATCTTCCGCTTTGTGGGTAACGACTACGACTCAGTGGTCATCCGCGGCCACTCGCGCAAAGCCTCGGTGCAGTTCCGCCTCGAGAAGGTATGTCGTAAAGTGTACTTTTAGATACGGTCGGTCATATGATTGGAATTGATGGTCGTATGTTTTATGTGGATGTCCAATTTATTCAGGTGAGCCGACGGAAGGATGGGCAGCGCTTCAAGCTGCGCATCGAGGTGGACCAGGAACAGTGCACGGCGAACGTGTCGGACCTCACGCCCATCTTCACGAACGCCATCTGTGTGCTCTCGAAGCGCAAGCACCACAGCACGTACCTCTCCGACTCGTCCGCGCGCGCCAAGGAGCCCGTGCCCAAGCTCGCCAAGCGAGGTGAGTGCTAAGTTTGCAACAGTGTCATTCTCGCTTCGAACCATGATGGCCGCCAGTTTCTCGACTGAGACTGACGCTAATGCTGTTGGCTGTTGATGCTGCAGACCTCGTGAAGCTCGAAGAGAAGCTCGGCAGCAAAATCGACGCCGTGCTGGCGGAGATGAGCCGCATGAATCGCCACATCCAGAAGCAGGTTTGTCACACTTTAGCGTCTCCATGTCAATAGTGACAAAAGAGACTCATACTCTGACTCACTTGTCCCAACAGAACGAGCTGATCGCGCGCCTGTGTCTGCCGATCCCAGCGGCCGCAACGCTGAGCAGCTCGTGCGACAGCGCGTCGCTCGAGTGGCTGCTTAAGACGAGCTTGGGTGACGAGAATGCGCACCACCCGAGCCCTTCAAAACCGCTTATGCACCATCACCACCAAGCGAGCCACCAGCAACAGCAGCAGAGCCAGGCCTCGAATGCATCACTGGGTGCGTACTTAACGTCCTCGGACGATTCGTACGAGACGGAGACGCAGTTCTCTCCGTCGTCCTCAGACATGAGCGTGGTCGAGATCCTCCCGTCGACGCTCACGTTTGCCGAGTTCTGAGGTTCGAAGCTTTGTCTTGAGTGAGTGAGTCAGGGGAAATAAATATACATACAGAACAAGACGAGCAGCTACACGCAGCCTATCTGAGTGCATGCCAATGAATAAAACATCTACCATCCTTGTCTGGGCAACATGTCGTGTCTGTTGTGACCGGATCAAATAGGGAAATGGGACCATTGTACCTGACTAGCAGTAGGCCGCTGGTGTATTGTGTATGTGTTATGTGTGGCTGCTAAGGATTTAGCTGGACTTGTCGGGTTTCACGACGCCAGTCTCGAGGAAGTGCCGGAAATCTCCGATCACCTGCACCATGTTGCCTGCTGTCTGGATCTGCCGGTGCAGATCGACGTTCTTCGGACTTTTCTCCATCAGGTTCAGCAGTTTTTCCTTCCGCCGGAGCTGAAATATCCGATAACAAAGAAGCACGCTCAGCATTTGCGCCGACGAGCAAGCAAGCAAGCAAACACGCAAGTAGCAGCAACAACAAACGCACAATCTCTTTGTAGAGCTCGTCGCAGACCGAGTTGAACTGCTCGAGCTTCTTCACAACCTGGTCCTCGACGGTCGTCAGGTCGCTCCCTTCCGAGCTCCTGCTCAAACACAAGACACACACACGTACGGTAAGCATACTGTTAGCGCGATGAGCTACGCACAGTATATTGCGTCGCGCTTACGGGAACTGCTCCTCCGACTGTACGAGCAGCAGACATTCCGACACGAGCGCCTGTTCATGCAACGAAGAGAAAGAGTTCGAGAACATGTCAGCATCGCAAGCGCCTTCAAGGACAAGACAACAATCATAAACAAACAGCGTGCACGACACACAACGCACGTCGAACTTGGTGCAAACGTCCTCGACGCGCAGCTTGAAGGGCTTGTTCGGGTCCTTGGCCGTCTCGCTCGTGAGCATCACGTTCGCCATCTTGCTTGCTTGTGTCTTGCTTGTGTCTTGTTTGTTTTTGTTTGGAGCCACCGTATAAGCGACGATAAATGACCTTATAAACAATGATAACTGACCTTATAAGCGACGCTCTTGGAATGAGCAACTCGAATCTGTCTATGTGACAGACACAGGTATTATGATACGCCGCATTATATTATAGAGGGGAAACTCCTTCCCGCAAATCGGGTTTAAGGGTTAAAATATATCATTGGTTTAAACCCTCGCTTCCGCAACAGAACCCAAGGGGAAGCCGCGCCTGGAACTAACACACAACACAAGTGAGTGTGAAGGGGGAAAACGCAACGCAAGCAAGTGATCCGCGCAAGCAGCAAGGATGGCGGGGCAGCGCAAGTTGATGAGCGAGATCGACCGCACGCTCAAGAAGGTGACGGAAGGCGTGGAGGTGTTCAACGACATATGGGACAAGGTCTACTCGGCATCGGCGCAGAACCAGAAGGAGAAGCACGAGGCGGACCTGAAGAAGGAGATCAAGAAGCTCCAGCGCTTCCGCGACCAGATCAAGAACTGGATTGGCAACAGCGATGTGAAGGACAAGAAGCCGCTCACGGACGCGCGCAAGCTCATCGAGCAGAAGATGGAGGAGTTCAAGGTGTGCGAGAAGGAGACCAAGACGAAGGCGTACTCGAAGGAGGGGCTTGCGCAGATGGACCGGCTCGACCCGGCCGAGCAGGCCCGCCAGAACACGCGCATGTGGATCCAGGACTGCCTCACGCAGTTCAATGAACAGATCGAGGCCACCGAGTGCGACCTCGAGCGCCTGCAGCAGTCCAAGGGCAAGAACAAGAACAAGAGCGAGATGGAGGCGCTCGAATTCGTGCTCTCCAAGCACAAGTTCCACGTGCTCAAGCTCGAACAGATCAACCGCCTGCTCGACAACGACGTACTCGACGCCAAGGATGTCGACGACCTCAAGGAGGACATTGAGTACTACCTGGAAGCCAACCAGGTGCGCACTTGTTTGCTTTGCTTTGCGTTTGTTTGCTTGCGCAGCAATTTCTCACACAAACACACACTTGCGTGCACATGTGGGTACTCGCTGTATTGCTTGCTACATATAAAACGTATAGGAGCCTGATTTTATGGACACGTATGGCGAGGACGATATCTACGAAGTGCTGGACCTCGACTCGTTAGGCGCTGCGGTGCAGCTGCTGCTGCCCACGGAGCAGGACATCGGGCTCGACGACCCACCGCTCTCCTCTTCGTCCGCGGACAACGCCAGCTCCGTCGTGCCTGTGGTCGCCGCCGCGAGCTCCAGTTCGAGTCGCTCGACAGCCAAGACCCCGAAGAAGAGCGTCTCGACCTCAGTCATCTCGGGTATCGGCCGCCCCGGCGCGGTCAAGCCCATCGAGCTCAAGACGTCCGTGTCCATGTCGTCCACACCGAGCCGTGCCACGTCGTCCGCTAGCACACCGCTCTCGGTCGTCACACCCGGCGGGAAGAGCGACGACGCGTTGGACAGCAAGTCATCGGCAACCGAGGACAAGCTAAGCAAGTCGGCACGTGGGACACCGCACCGCGGCGGCAGTGGTGGTGCTGCGAAGAACGGTCCGTCGCCGCCCATCACGAGCGCACCAAGCGACCAGGAGCACGCCACCAGCAACAGCAACAGCAATAGCACCACTGCCCCTACTTCGAAGCCGCCCGGATCGAGCACCAGCTCTACTTCGGCACCGTCGCCAACTGTCAGTGAGAAGGCTGCTTTCGACCGCAAGATGTCCCCCCAGACGCAGCGCACGCCCCCACCACCGTCGGCTCGCACGCCGCCAGTGAAGGAGCGCTCTGCGGGCAGCACGCCGAGCTCCGTGAACAGCGGTACGACTGCTGCTCCGGCGGGTATCGTCACAGCTGCTGTGGCCTCAACAGTTGGTTCGGGAACCCCCACTTCCGTGGGTACTGGTGCAGGTCTTGGTGGCAGTGGCGGTAGTGGTGGTGGTGGGCTGTCGTCGTTGCTAGGCAGCGGCCTGCTGCCGCCGCTGGGCAAGGCTCCCGAGTTGGAGGAACCCGTGCTGACGGAGGAGCAGCGCCAGATCATGCGCATGATCGACGAGAGCTTCCACTTTGTACCGGAGAGCGTGGACTCGGAGAAGGCGAACCGCTACGTGCCGCGCAACCTGTACCCGACGCCCGCGTCGTTCCCGACGACGCCGCTGCCCGTGTTCGAGAATGGCGCCGTGTTCGAGAAGCTGGACGTGGACACGCTCTTCTTCATCTTCTACTACCAGCAGGGTTCGTACCAGCAGTACCTCGCAGCGCGCGAGCTCAAGCGGCGTACGTGGGGCTACCACAAGAAGTACAAGACGTGGTTCAAGCGCCACGAGGAGCCGCAGGTCACGGGTGAGGACTACGAGCAGGGCACGTTCGTCTACTTTGACTACGAGACGGGCTGGTGTCAGCGCATCAAGACCGAGTTCACCTTTGAGTATAGTTATCTGGAGGACGAGCTGCTGTAACTCCATCATAACAACAACAACAAAACCCGCTTTCTCCACTCCGCGCAACTATACGTTTGTTTGTTGTTGTATGCTTGCTTGCTTGTTGCGTCGAACAACTACCGTGAACACAACGCCAACAAGCAACCAAGATCCAGCATAAAGGTGTGCATGTTATTGTTACGCCACGAATTAAATACTCCCAACAAGCACATCCCTCTCCACACTACAACTCTATCTATGAACATGCACAACGAGCTCAGGCGAAGGAGTCCCGTCGGTAGAGCGAGAGCGACTTGCAGTCGACCGAGCAAAAGCGCTTGTACTTGCTCGCGTGCAGATAAAAATTGCGCGCGCACGTGCGGCAGGGCGCCCAGTCGCTCAGCGCGCCATCGCTCTGCGCCTTGCTGCGCCGGAAGGAGCTCGCAAGCTCCTCGTTCGAGACGGTCGCGGCGAAGGAGCTGCAGAGCGTCGAGGCACCACTGCTCTTGCGACTCGCGCCGGCCAGCGCCACGGGCGTGAGCTGCCGCACCTCCTCCTGTTTGCTGCGGCCGCGCAGGCGGCTCATCCACTTCTTCGCGAGCGTGCGGATCCCCATCTTGTATCTGCTTGCTTGTTTGCTGTTTGTAGTTGTACTTGGTTGCTTGCTTTATGACGGTTGCTCTTGTCGAATCTGGAAATGGGGGCCAGATGGCTGCGAGCGCAAATGTAATGCCAAGCAGTCAAGCAGTTCCTGTGTTCCTGTTGTTGTTGTGTGTGTGCGGAGAAAAATGGAAGACCTTCTCGCATATGCGCCGATGCCCTTGCTTTGCCAGCCAGCCTTCCTTCCAGGCCGCGCAGCTGATGCTGCCGACCACTTGCGCCCACTGTCGCCTCTTTTCTTCAAGCAAAAGGGCATCACCTTCGCGTTACTAACTACCTCTGGAAAGGTCCGTCTGGGTTTGAGTTTGAAAGGCTGTACAGTACAAGTTGATCGGGACAACCGCTTGTGATGTTGATGGAAGTGCGTTGATGCGGAAGAAGAAGAACCTGCGAAGCAGAGACATCGCTGAGCTTTCCCGGACGTGGCGCAGGTCGAGGAGGAACTCTTCAAGACGAACCGCAGCATGGAGAAGCTCGCGCCCTTCTTCCGCGTCGACGACCCGCACAAGATCTTCTTCGACTACCAGTTGCTGTGCCAGAGCGACAGTAAGTGACGACATCGACAGCGCCAATGAAGCCAACAACAGGGGCACCGTGAAGCGTCGCGCATGGGCGCATGGGAGCAAATGAGGGCCGTCCATCGACGTGTTTGGCCAAGTGTCCATTCATTACGACACACGATGGCTAGCAGCACACTCGGATGCATTAAGGCGTTTTTTGACCCCCACTGCCTGTACGACCTGCGCTCTTGTGGGAGGCAGCTGTGAGTGTTGTTGATGAGGTGCTACGCATGTGGGATGTGGCATGTGGTCACCAGAGCACTTCTCGCGTCGTTATCACCTAAGAGGGTAACACCCTGGATCCGAGTGATATTCCGTTTCTAAACCAAGCAACAACGGAAGTCGACACGTCTACGACAACGGAACTGCGCACGCACAAGCTGGGCAAGGTGCGATTGGACGAGCAGAAGGACTATGCTGCTGCTTGCGAGCTTGAATCTTGTATACTGACATGCCCATGCTGTTACCACCACTACAGACGATTAATGGCGTCGCGACGGACATCACCGTGACCTAAGTACTGCTGCTATATGCCGTGTCGTATGACACTCGTGACTCATTTCGTTCTGCTTGTGTGTGTATATATGTGTGTGTTGCTTTCTGCGCAAATGAATTACAGATCGAGGTGCACCAGAAGGATACGTCAGCGGCAAGTTCCAGACGTGCGGTTCGGAAGGCGCGACGATTCACTGCTACTCGTGTACGCGCGCCAGTTCCTCAAGTACTCTTGGTACACAACGCGTGCTTGCTCTCTACCACTGCATTTTGCACCACTACTACTGGCCGTACATAGGGTTAACCCGCTGTACATTTGTTGCTGCCGCTGCAGCCCCGAGTGGGCTGCCCGTGCTCGCCGCTATCGGTCTGAAAGGCCGCTCGTCCGGCACCTTTGCGGTCGTGATGCAGCGAGTAAAGACGCTCCTGCAGTCGTCGTCCAAGTACTGAGAAGTAGAGAGAATCGTTTGCATGCATCCGCCTTCGATCGTTGCAGTTGCTTGCGCTGTTACCAAATGCAAAGGGAAGGCCAAAACAGGCAGGGCTCCACCTGGCCCCTGCGAGCGCAAGTCTCACGCAAGCAAGTGCAAGCACTATGTGCGTTGCCTCTCTGTCCATTGCTTCCACCAGTTGATTCACACAAGCACAAGTACAACAAACACACACGACAAGATAAGCAGCGAGATCGACAAGGTGTGTTCCAACTGTCTGTTGCTGTTATTTTGTATCCATCCAACCTGCGAACACCTTGACGGTAGGGACCCAATGGAAGGCGCTCACAACCGCACGATTAATCCACTCACTCACTTGATTGCTTGCGCTTGTACTGCGTTTGCATTCTCTAGAAGCGTGTGGTGAGCCGCCGCGAAGCGGAGTATGGGAAGTGGTGAGCGACAGGCAGTTCGAGAATGGCGAGCTGAGACTAGACGGATCAAGTGTGTGCGCCTGAGTATACAGTGTGCGCAAATTGGTTAGCCGCACTTGGGTATTTGGCATGTACTGTATTAACTTATGAAACGAACGTCGTGATCTCTCGTTTACGAATCGCTTGTCAAAAGATTACAACGTGTTGTCTAGTTTAGTAGTATAGATAAATATATGGGTGCGTTGTGCAGTTTAACTAAATAACTGGATGGGAGTTTTTGGAAGACCATCACTCTTTGTAATCCACAAGAATTAGTGTTAACCACAAGATTTAGTGAGACTTTATATTTCCTTCGCGCACGTTTCTCTCGCTTTCCCTCTCTCCCTGTTTGTTCGTTAGTACAAAAATCTCACTTGCCTTTCGTATGCCGGTCCTGTGGCTGTGGTGATCCATCATTGCCACACATTCGCATTGGCGCCAGCACAAGCAGATCAATCAATCGATCGATCGACTCGCACTCGCACTCGTTTGCTCATCAGCAGCTCTTTACACCAGCAGCACCTCGTACGCAATAGAAGCCATGGCCGACCACCAACAGCAGGCGGCGTCACGCTCGCTGCCGGAGCGCATCTCGTTCCCGGACGAGGAGCTCAAGATCCTGCAGCTCTGGGAGGACCTCGACGCGTTCAAGAAGTCGCTCGAGCTCTCCAAGGACCGCAAGCCCTTCACGTTCTACGACGGACCGCCGTTCGCCACGGGCCTGCCGCACCACGGTCACCTGCTCGCCGGCACGATCAAGGACACGGTCACGCGCTACGCTCACCAGACGGGCCATTACGTTGAGCGCCGCTTCGGCTGGGACTGTCACGGTCTGCCCGTCGAGAGCGAGATTAACAAGAAGCTCGGCGTGACCACGAAGGAGCAAGTGATTGAGATGGGCATCGACAAGTACAACGCCGAGTGCCGCGGCATCGTGCAGCGCTACACGAAGGAGTGGGAGCGCACGGTCAAGCGCATCGGGCGCTGGATCGACTGCGAGAACGACTACAAGACCATGGAGCCATGGTACATGGAGTCGGTTTGGAACGTCTTCCAGACGATCTTCAACAAGGACCTGATCTACCGCGGCTACAAGATCCTGCCCTACTCGACGGCCTGTACCACGTCGCTCTCGAACTTCGAGGCCAACATGGACTACCGCGACACGCCCGACCCGTCCGTGGTCGTGAGCTTCCCGCTCGTGGACGAACCGGAAGTGGCGCTGCTGGCGTGGACGACTACACCGTGGACGCTCCCGTCCAACCTGGCGCTCTGTGTGAACGACGACTTTGAGTACGTCAAGGTGAAGGACGTCAAGTCGGGCAAGTTCTACATCGTGGCCGAGGCCCGTCTCGTCCAGGTGTACCCGAAGATGGACAAGAAGGGCTACAAGGGCGGCGAGTTTGAGATCGTCGAGAAGTTCAAGGGCTCCGCGCTCGTGGGCAAGAAGTACGTGCCGCTCTTCGATTGCTTCGCGTCGTGGCCGAACGCCTTCCGCGTGCTCAGCGACAGCTACGTGTCCGACAACGGCGGTACTGGTATCGTGCACCAGGCGCCAACTTTCGGTGAGGACGATTACCGCGTGTGTGTCAAGCACGGCGTGACCGACAAGTTCACGCTGCCGAACACGCTGGACGACAACGGCATCTTCATGGACGTCGTGCCGCTCGTCAAGGGTCTCCATGTGAAGGCGGCCGACGACGTGATCTGCAAGGAGCTCAAGAACCAGGACCGCCTCGTGTCCAAGGGCACGATCGTGCATAGCTACCCGTTCTGTTACCGCTCGGGTACGCCACTGATCTACCGCGCGATCCCGGGCTGGTTCGTGAACGTCGAGAAGATTAGCCACCGCATCGTGGAGAACAACAAGAAGACGTACTGGGTGCCAGCGTTTGTGCAGGAGAAGCGCTTCCACAACTGGCTCGTGGACGGCAAGGACTGGAACATCTCGCGCGGTCGCTTCTGGGGCACGCCCATGCCGCTCTGGGTGAGCGACGACTACGAAGAGGTCGTGTGCGTGGGCTCGATCGCCGAACTGGAAGAGCTCACGGGCGAGAAGGTCGAGGACCTCCATCGTGAGTTCATCGATCACCTGACGATCCCCAGTAAGCAGGGTAAGGGCGTGCTGCGCCGCATCCCCGAGGTCTTTGACTGCTGGTTCGAGAGCGGATCCATGCCATACGCGCAGCAGCACTACCCGTTCGAGAACCGCGAGAAGTTTGAAAATGGTTTCCCGGCCGACTTCATCGCCGAGGGTCTCGACCAGACCCGTGGCTGGTTCTACACGCTCATGGTGCTCTCCACGGCGCTCTTCGACAAGCCTGCGTTCAAGAACTTGATCGTGAACGGTCTCGTGCTCGCCGAGGACGGCCGCAAGATGAGCAAGTCACTGCGCAACTTCACGGACCCAGTCGAGATCCTCGAGAAGTATGGCGCCGATGCACTGCGCCTGTACCTCATCAACTCGCCAGGCGTGCGTGCGGAGCCCGTGCGATTCCAGTCCATGGGTGTCTTCGGTGTCATCCGTGAGCTCTTCCTGCCGTGGTTCAACTCTGCGCGCTTCTTCGCGCAGAACGCCGCGCGTCTGCAGGAGAGCACAGGGGAGGCCTTTGTGCCATCCCAGGAAGAGGCGCTTGCGTCCACGAACGACATGGACTCGTGGATCGTCGCGGCACTGCACAACCTCATCAAGTTCGTGCACCAGGAGATGAAGGCCTACCGCCTCTACACGGTCGTGCCTCGTCTCGTGGACTTTATCAACCAGCTCACCAAGTGGTACGTGCGCCTGAACCGCCTGCGTCTCAAGGGCAGCGCGGGCAATGAGGAGGCGCACATTGCGCTCTCGGCGCTCTACGAGGTGCTCTACACGCTCGCGAAACTCATGGCGCCATTCACGCCCTTCTTCGCCGAGTACATGTACCAGTTCCTGCGCCAGTTCCACCCATCGGTGGTCAACAACGTGACCGGACTGGCCGATGACGCCGACGGCGTGGCCAAGAGCGTGCACTTCCTCATGCTCCCGGACTTTGACGCCTCGCGCATCGACGAGAACGTCGAGACGCGCATGAAGAACCTGCAGGACGTGATCGAGATGGGTCGCGTGGTGCGTGAGCGCCGCACGATCTCGCTCAAGAACCCGGTGACCAAGGTGATCGTCGTGTCAACTGACAAGGCGGCCCTCGACGGCCTGGAGCTGCTCAAGACGTACATCCACGACGAGCTCAATATGCGCGACCTCGAGTTCACGACGAACGAGAAGGAATGGTGCGTGCTCAAGGCCGAGGCCAACAGCAAGGCGCTGGGCAAGCGTCTCGGTAAGGCTTTGGGCGGCGTGCGCAAGCAAGTCGAGGCTCTCTCGCACGACGACGTGAGCGCGTTCCTGGCGAACAAGAGCATCACCTTTGGAGAGCACGTGCTCTCGGGTGACGACGTGCTCGTCAAGCGCGAGTTCAAGGGCGACACGACGATCTACGAGGCCGACGTGTCTGTCTCGGGCAACTTGACCGTCATCATCGACACGCGCGAGGACGAGCAGCTCAAGCTTCAGGGCTGCGCGCGCGAGTTCGTCACGCGCGTGCAGAAGCTGCGCAAGAAGGCCGGACTGGTGCTTCAAGACAAGATCCAGGTCTACTTCGCCGAGCACGAGGGCTCGAACGCCATCACCACGGCACTGCAGGCGTTCCTGGGCACGGTGGCCGCGCCGTTGGGCACGACGCCCGCGCCATTGGCGCTGCTGCCGAGCCACGCGGTGACCATCATCGCCGAGGACGCGCAGTTCTTCGACTCATCGATCTCGATCGTCGTGACACGCCCCGCCGTGTTCTTCGCGGCCGACGACGCGAAGTTCGTGAACGGCTCGGCTGTGGCCGCTGAGGACATCAAGGCCTACGTGGCGTCCATGGAGTACGCGGATGTCAAGGCCGTGCTCGCAGCCAACAGCGGCGCGCTCACCATCCAGGTGCAGGAGCACAAGGCCACGCTGCGCCACGGAAAGGAGCTCTTCCTGGACGCCAAGGAGTTTGCCGCGGCCTCGGGCCGTGCGGACCTCAAGTGGCTCCTGGCGTAGCCATTGATTGATCGACAGTTGTGCGTGAGTAGGTAGCTCATTCATTTTCTTCCTAGGCAACATCCTCCGGGCTAATAAGTAATTCGATGCAGATACACAGCAGGATTTTAAAAGTTCTCGGGTCGACAACACCACCACCACAACACACGATGGGCCCTTCTATCAGGAGCTCATGACTTCACCGTCAATCAACCATCAGCAGCAGCTCAATTGCTGAAGCGGTGCTGGAGCCAGTCATAGGAGACGAGCACGATGCCAAACTGCGGCGCGATGCGGCCCACGCGCGGGCCCCAGCCAGCGAAGAGCGCGTTTACACCGCCCTCGCTGTACACCTGCTTGAAGGTGCTGACGAAACCGAGGGAGGCCACAGCCCCTCGCGACTGCATGCGCGTCTTGAGCACGTCCAGCGGCGTGGAGAAGAACGCGGCCGGGATGCCCGCCGTAGACGCCGCCGCCATGGCCCAACCGAGCGATGATCCGTCCTCGATCTGCAGCTTGCGCTTCGAGTAGTCGTAGAGCGTGAAGTACGTGGCCGCGAACATCACATCTCGAGACACACAGGCGCTGTAGCCGCGGTAGACCCCTCGCAGCCCCAGCTCCTTGATCACACCGGCCGCGTTCAACGAGCTGTCGATTTGCATGCGCACCTTGACGATCTCCACGGGGTTCATCACCACGGACTGCGTTATACCCGAGCAGACGGCCGATGTGAGTGATGCGACAAACGCGTTCGGGTCGGCGAACTTGCCCTTGACATACTCGCGTGTGGCGAGCGACACGGCCTTGTCCGGGATCGTGCCGCAGAGCTGCGGACCGAGACCTTTGTAGAACGACACGACGCCCTCGTGCTTGATGATGTTATTCAGAACCTGCACGGCCGAGCTGGACACGCGACTGTGCTGCATGCGCGTCTTGACCACGTCCACCGGGTACACTGCGATGATGCCGCCCATACCGGCCGTGGCGCCGATCCACATGCTCTGGAAGATGCTCTGCGGCGCCTTGTGCTGCGAGCGCACGATGCTGCTGGCAGGCGTGGCAGAGGCTGTGAGCGAGCGCGTTGGATGGCTGCGGAGCTGCATGCTGCTGCTCGTGCTGGTGGTTATGCCTACGTCCTCGGTTCTGAATATGGGAATGCGAGAATGAAATGACGGTGATAGAGAGTGAGTGAATGAGTGGTTATCAGGTACCTACGCACGTGGGCTTCTCGCGAGAAACACGACGCGATGGTGATGAGCTTTGCGTTATGACATTAGCCAACAACAGACAAGACGCAAGACTCTCTGTACCTGTACGTGGCGTTTTGGAGCATGGAAGTTTGCTTGCGTGGGTGGGTTTTGCTAGTGCGAAATGCGAGTCGGAACAGTGACGCGGGCGTTTGTTTGCGCAGTCGAACGGCTCCCTCGCAGCTTGAGTGCGGTGCGAATTCTGAAGTGGCAGCGACTTTTTGAAAGGCGCGGTCGAGTCGTCGATGACACGCACGGGCCTGCGTCACGCACGCAGATCGCGCTGCTTGGATCTACTTGATAGACGTCACTCCCATTTGTCGGATGGTTTTTGTCTGTTTGACAGAACCTCCGCTCTTTTGAGTGGCGGACGCTGCCTCTTTCCCACCGGCAACGTTTCCTGGTTTTCTTTCCGCTTAAGGTGCTCGAAGGACTGTTGGTCTAGTTACGAAAATAAGTCCGCAAACCACATTAAGATCTGGAGTGCTCCAGATTTGGGCCGATCTACATAATGGGAATAACATGTAGAGCTCTTCAAAGAACGGCCCACATTTGCCTAGGAATTGCCGTATGAATGCCACGTCAATCGAAAAAGCAAGCAGATCGAAGCGAGATTGTACGCGACAGCGATGGTCTCCTTCGACTCCTTCACGGGCTTCGCCTACCAGGCGTTCATCGTGTCGCCGGCGATCTCGTGGATCCTGGCACCTGGCCGCTTCACCAAGCAGCGCGGCTTCGTCTACGCCGTCTCCTTCCTCGTCGCATTGGCAGCGATCTCCATCGTACGTTTACGAGGAGCTACGTGTTCCAATGCAATCGTGCTGTGCATCACTCGTGGCTGACTGCTTGTTTCTATTCATGTGTATTGTTTGTGCGCACGTACAGTTCATGCAGTTCAAGGAGCAGGAATCCAACTTCTACCACGTGATCGGCGCGCCGCGCGACGCTGGTTTCGGCGACATCAAGAAAGCCTTTCGCGCGCGCTCGATCGACCTGCACCCAGACAAGAACCCGTCGCCAACCGCCGTCGCGGACTTCAATCGCTTGCGCCTCGCTCTCGATGTACTGGGTGACGCTCAGAAGCGCGCACTGTACGACCTCTTTGGCGAGGGCGCCGTGCTCAAGCAGCTCAGCGCTGCGCAGATCGAGTCCGTGATCGGCGCGCTCTCGTTCTACGCGTTCTGGGGCGTTCTGACCTTTGTGCTGACGCTCGGCGACGCCGCGCGCGACGCCCGCGCCTGGTCGTTTGCAGGTGGCATCATCTTCTTCATTCTGGAGATCAACCTGATCTTCGGCGGCCTGCAGCTGCCGTCCAAGCTCTTCCCGTACACAACCGTGTTCGAGTTCACGATGCTGCTGCGCGCCGCGTTCCCGCCATTCATGAACGGCACGCGCGCGATCGGTGGCTACTTCTACCGCAGCCTCGCGATGGAGAACTTTGCGCTCGGCGTTGAGCTTCTCAACAGCAACCGGGTACGATCTCCTACAACAACGATAGACTGTATGTTGTGGATTGTGTATTTGCTGAGAATCGCTTGCTTTCTGCGACGACCGTTTAGGCGATTCTGCTCTCGATGCGCCAGCTCCAGGGCGAAGTCGCGTCGACCCGTCGCCGTCCTGGCCCAAGCACCGTTGTGAAGCCTGACGTGCCGCCACCTGGCGCGAGACGACGCATGAAGTTTGACAAGCACGCGCCCGTGGGAGCTGCTGCCGCTGCCGCGCCTTCTGCGCAAACTCCAGCTCAGGAAGACCCAACAGCAGCTGTGGGGGAGCACCAGGGCCTGCAGAATCCCGAGCCGGCGGTGCAGAAGGCGCCAGGCTTTGCGATCCCGCAGTTCGTGTACGCGATCGGCTTTTATTTGGTGATCAACTACCTCTTCCAGTGAGCACCTCGTGTCTATAGGAACAGTTTGTGAGGTTACGAAACAGCGAAAGGCCGTAATGGACGCAGCCATGTTGATGCTAATGTCAATGGCGAATGATGACTAGAGCCACGGGAGTTGGTCAAGATCGACATTCCCGCCAGAGATGATGATGCCAATGTTCTGAATCCTGCCACTCTCACCCTCAGCCACGATGGGCAATTTGTTCGTTAGAACGGCAGTCGCTGCCACAGCGCCACTCGGTTCCACGACCTTGCCATGAGAAACAAAATGCACGATGGAGAGTACGTTAATGCACAGCGGTAAGCACTGAATGAGTGGCTGGGGTTTTGTACAACATACCAGCTTCATACGCTCCCACATAAGCTTCATGGTCGAGATGATCTCTTCGTCCGACACGAGCACGATCTCGTCCACGTGGTCGCGGATCACGGGCCAGTTAAAGTCGCCTGTATAAATTACCATACGCACGTATCGAGGCAGCACGCATGAGTTAATAGGCTGTGAAGAGGTAAGCAATAAGCAAAAAACAAGGCGTACCGAGCGTGGACTTGAGTCCGTCCGCGATGGTGTTCGGTGAGACCTGGTGGCCCGAGAGCTGCCCCGTTTGGAACGAGTGGTGCGCGTCCGCCGCGCCGACGGGCTCAACCGCAAACACTTTGATGTCCTTGGACAATGACTATGTACAGTACCAGCCATTACAAACCGCAATGAGCCATCACGACGTACCACTGATAGCCATAAGAGGAAGCCAAGCCAAACGCACCTTCGCAGCCATGGCGACGCCCGAGCAAAGCCCGCCGCCGCCCAAAGGGACGACGATCGCGTCCAACTGCACGCTGAAGTCCTGCATCACCTGCTCCAGGAGCTCCACAGCCGCCGTGCCCTGTCCGTTCATGACGTCCACGTCGTTTGACGGGTGGATGAAATGCGCGCCGTATTTCTCCACGCAGAGCTTCGCCGCAGCGGCGCGCGCCTCGCCCGTGGGCTCGCAGAGCACGACCTCGGCGCCGTAGCCTCGCACAGCGTTCTGCTTCACAATTGGTGCGTTGTTGGGCTATACATACAGGAGTTGTTCATTAGTCGGAACGTGGCAACAGTGGATGCATAGAGCGAGAGATGCACGGGACATACCATCACGATCACTGCCTTCGAACCCGCGTTCCTCGCAGCCAGCGCCACGGCCTGTATGAATATAGTGTATGTCAAACTCACGCAGACTCATACCACAAGGGTGTTACAATAGATACTAAGCGGTGCCTGCCCACCTGCGCGTGGTTCCCACTCGAGTGCGTCACGAAAGTGGCGGGCGCGTCGCCGTGCGTCTCGTGATACTTCTTCACAGCGTTCAGCGCGCCGCGGTACTTGAACGCGCCGATCTTCTGCAGGTTCTCGCACTATGTAGTCATAGATACAGGTATTTACAGGCACACATTAGCGTCTTTCGGTGTCGCTTGCAGCCTGGAGCTACCCAAGTGCAATGCCAGAGTGTGCTTTATCAACCCACCTTGAAGAACAGGCGAACGCGGTTGCGCTGCTGCGGGGTTGCGGAGTCGTACGCTTCGCTGCCGAGGGCGTCGAGCGTCGCGCACGTGAGCACAGGCGTGCGGTGTGCAAGTCCCTGGATGCGCTCTGCCGCCTGCTGCACGCTCTCGAGCGAGATCGCGTACGGTAGCGTCGCTGCGTTGGTGGTGGCCATCTTCGCGTTCGTCCTTTTGCAGAGTGCGTGACACGCATGAGATTCGTGTTTGACGTGCATCTAAATTAATTCTAATTTAATATTGATATCTCTAGCAGAATCTATTCTGGATGAAACATTTGATAATACACAAGCAACGTTTCAAAATTCGACAAGAGCACAATGGGTTTCTAGCCATTTTCTCTCAATTTTAAGCCCACACAGATAGATACCCAGCCACAGCACCATGCCTGCTCGATGTGTCGTTGCTTACTCAGAAGGTTTGCCTCTGCTGGGTATTTTCTTGCGAGGCTCGACTCGTGCACACTCATCCTTAGAATGTGCGGTGGTCGTCAGTGGTGTCGCGCATGCCCGCGTTCTGTTCTCGATGAGCGCTTTCGTCATTGTTCTCGCTCTCTCCGTCTGCACTGGAACTCGAGAGCGCGTGGAAAATCGCTTCCACGAGGCGCTGCGCAACGCCATTTTCTGTGGAGCTCATAGCCGTGGAAGGCAGCTGCACATCGCTAGACCCATCTTCAGAGCCGTGATCGCCATCCTCCGATCCCTCCTCCTCATCGTCTCCCTCAGAGCTATACTCTTCCTCATCGCCACTCATCTCGTCGTGTTCACCCATGATCTCTTCTTCGTCTTCATCTCCATCGGCAGTTTCGCCATCGCCACTTTCGCCGTCGTCACCGTCGCCGTCATCCGACCAGAACATGCGCGTGCGGCACGACGGACACCGATAGTGACTACACACATAGGAGCATTCGCATTACATCAGACAACACGCACACATAAGCATCCTCAACGTATAAACGACTCACCCGTGACGAATGTACTCTTGCCAGCAGCCGCCGTGCAGCACGTGGCCACACGGGAGCACATGCACGCTCTCGAGTGACGCGAAGGTGACATCGAGGCAGATAGCGCACTCGCGGTGCATCGAGCCCTCGAGGCACTTGTGTTTGTCCTGCAGCGAGAGCGGGTAGCAGCCGCAACATTTGGCGCAGTGGAAGAAATTGTCGCGCCCGCCCACGCGGCAGATGCCGCAGCCGTCGCAGTGGAAGATCTGTTTCGCCTCGCCCTCGTCGTCAAAGAGGTTGCACACCTTGCAAAAGTACGCGCCCATGGATGCGTGGCACTTCGAGCACGTCTGCGCGCACTGTCATATATCGACACATTGACATATACACAGCAAAAATGAGCTCTTCATCCCACCAACTCCATGAACCAGCAACGGAAATGCAGGACAACATACCGACTGCTCGGTCTGGCAGGCGTCACAGCGCATCTCCTTAACGGCGTGGCGGTCGATCTCGTGGTCCGTGAACTGTGTGTCGTGGCAGAGGCGACAGGCGACCCATTCGCGGCAGCACTCGGCGCGCACGTGGCAGTGGCGGCGGTAGTGCTCGCAGCCCATTCTTGCTCACAGCTCGCTCGCGGTCACTCAAAGAAATGCAGATGTGATTTCACCACGCGCCATCATTGCGCGTGGTGAAAGTGACACGAATAAAGCGCGGTCCTGTTCGTTTATGGCTATATTTGAAATAAACCGAAAGAGCTGCTCGATTCGAAAACTCGTCGAAAAAAGGCAAGCAAGAACGAGAGACGAATGCTCAAGGACAGGAAGACGCTGCTGCCGCAGCAGAGGGTGCTCGCGGCCGTGGACGCGGCGTTGGCCACGCGCAGGCGCTGGCTGCAGCTACTGGAGGTAGTCATTGCGAAGCTCTACGCCAAGCCACTCACCGAGAGTACGCTCAAGTACGCCGGTGGCGTCATCGCGGCATTCTTCGCGGTCAAGTACTCGAGAAGCTTCACGTCCGCGGGCTTCATCGGGCTCTTCTCGGGCATCCTCGCGCACTCAATCTACGCGGACGTGCTTAAGAAGGCGAAGAAGAAGCCCAGTAGATTGCCAGCTGGTGATGTACGAATGCTGGCTGATGAGGCGGAGGGACAACAACACGACGGAAGTGAGAGTGGAGACCAGTAAGGGTAATGCAATGACTCCAGTGTAGAAGGGTATGTAGAAGAATGAGGTTTGTATTTATAATGACAGCAGCATCAAGAGGAAGTACTGGTGAGCGCGTTGAAGGGGTTGGAGAAGAGGAACTGGCGGGACAGGTGAGGGTCGAAGGCGTTGCAGAACTCGAGAAACGACGCGGTATCATCGTTGGTGTCGCCACTCCATTGAATCTGTCGCGTGTGGTCTTCATCGCGACCCAGTCTACAATCCTCAATCGGGATGTTAGAGAACATAAGAAGCTTGTGGAGGAGTTCCTTTGCCACTCGGTGCGGTTCGTGTTGCTGCTGCTGGGATCGCACGTGAGCAAGCACTTGGAAGGCGCGGGCGAGCCCTCGCGAGTACTTTGGCAGAAACTCCCCCACGTCGCTGCGGACATCAGCTCCATACGACGGATACAGACACCAATGCAAGAGCAAGGGCATGAGAGCCACTGAAGGAGCCTGATTATCGGAGTCGTGTCCAGTCGTCGTGCTGAAGAGCTGATACATGATGACTTTTATCTCGTCAAGGAACGCACGATCTTCACAGATTGTCGCTTCGAACCAGAGTGGAAGCCGTAGAAAAGCTTCACGACCAAGTACAACTTCGGCAGTGCTGCTCCCAGCAAGTACCATCACCTGCTCTGCATACTGTTTAATATCGTGAGTCCGTGGGAAGTCGACAAACTGCGTGCAGAGAATGGAAAAGGCAAGCTTTCTCCACGGCGACAGCGACCCCTCACTACTAGAGGCTGCGCTTGAGGCTGCTGTGACATCAAGTGCGAGACTCGCAAGAGCGGTTGAAGTCTGCCACGATCCAGGAAAGTCATAGCGACGCGCGGTATCCAACAGCAACGAGACAAACTCTTCTTGTGTGATTGACTGCCGTGCGAGCGATGGATTCGCACTTTCTCGAGCGAGGAATGCAAATATCAGCGCACGGATCTGCTCGCACGAGAGGAAGTGAGCTTTGTGTTTGGAGGGCAAGCACGTCGCGAACTTTGACGTTGGAGCTTGAGGAGCACGCGTAGCTGGCCAGATCGCGCTTCCAAGTTGCTTCATCTCCGTCATGACCGTCTTGACACTCGCGTTCTTCGACTGCAAGTCGTCGATAATGTAGCGCTGGAGACGCGTGATGTCTTTCTTGTAGAGATCTGTTGCTTTCCACTTAAGACGATTTGTGAAGCGGCACAACATTGTAATTCGCTCAAGTAAACCTCTGACTTCTGCTGCCACCACGTTCGTTTCGTGAAGCTCGAGAAGCGCAGGTTGTGATCCGTTAGCGTCCGTATTGCAAAAGGAAAAGTGCGAGGCGATGTGGCTGAGGATGCGCGTGACATCTTCAACGACAGACTCTGTCACGCTCGCTTCCGGTGCGCAGAGTTCGATCGCTGCGTTGATGGCTTCGCCTGGGACTTTTCGTGGGAGAGCCACTTCTCCTCGGCCGCTATCGGAATCGCGCAGAAACGGAATCTGGTTAAACAACTCGCTCTGGAGGAAATGGATTCGCTCCATCATGTGCTCCTTCAGCACGAAGCAAATCGATGGGAGCATCCGGAAGAGTCTGTTGACGCAGTGGATCATCGCTGATGTCGGAATCGTGCTCAGCTCTTCGATAAAGGCGTTCGCTTGCTGCCGTTTCTCATCCACCTGATCCCCAAGGATGACTTCTAGCTCGGTGAAGAAGCGCTGAAAGGATACATTCATAGAGAGCAGCGGGGATCAGTGCTGAGCCGAACACGACACAAGCGTGCAAACGATGGAGAGAGCAATGTACCTCTCGGTTTGACAAGGACGACGCTTTCTCGCGAAGTTTGGATGAAGCAGTGTCCAGAACGCCCTGGAATGCAGACGAATCCTCCACTTGCGCTTCGAGTGTCTGCCGCGTCTGGGCGCTGATGGCTGAGATCTCACGCAGGATCTCGCGGATAACTTTGAACCTGGTGCACAACTCCCTGCTTAAACTTTCATCCATCTGGATACGAGGCACAGAGCATTTGTTAGAGTGAAGTTGTTGTGTAGAACTGAATTCACCAAGCTCTCATACCACAGCTTACCTCATTGAGCTTGTCCAGGACGAAGCTCAGGCTCTCATCTTGGATGTCGATCTCTTTGGAAGCTCGAAGCCAACGCATTCGCTGAAGTGGCTCCATTCCAGCTCGTCGTTGCTCACGAGCTGCTTGGAGTTGATCCGGAAGCGAGACTTCACTGCATCTCAGCCTCAATACTGATTCAGCAAGCATCTCGTCTGTCATGACGTCGATGCTCAAGTGGATCAGCTCTGCCAGCACGTCTTGATGCATCCCGGTGCGGTCGATCTACAGATATTTTAACCAGTCAGTGAAAGGCAGCATGGGTAAATCGGTGTTGGACTACCACACTCAATAGCATTGGTGTGACCTTGGTGAAGCGAGACGTTTGACTCCAGTACTCTTCGAGTTGGGCTCGAAGCTCGAGACACCGTAGTAGTTCTTGCTCTTGTTCGGCCCTCGCTATCGCCTCGGGAAATTTCTTCTCAGCCATCAACCCACGCTTGCTCTCTTGTCCGACCGCAAGAGCTCCATCGGATGGGAACGGTGATCGTAACTCGGCATCAGCTGGGACTTCTGCCGGAACTGACGCTGCAGTGATGATGACGATTGCGTCAACGCGTGAGACGTAGACAGAGTCTGAGCTCTCACCCTTTAGCAAACTCTCGAAGGCAGCAAGCTTGCTCGTTCGAGTTTCTTCGTCACTAATGTTTGCGATCAGAGCTCTTTCAAACAGCTTGGCTTCTTCCAGCGACCTGAGCAAGAGTTGAGCGAAAACTTGTGAGTTCAGAGCCACAATCATGCTGGAGCGAAACACAGGGCCGCACCTTGGGAAGTTGTGCAGGACGAGCCCCCTGCTACCATTGTCAATTGACTGCTCTTCGCTCTCTTGTTCTTGCATAGTCGGCATGCTTTGCATCAGCTGGATGTACTTGCTCACGATTTCAACTACCAACGCTTCTGGTAGAACGGTGCTCTTCTGCCTGAGACCGCTTGCTTTGATACCCAAAGCACCGAAATCACGCTGTCGACCAACAAACAGAACAGAAACGATCATGTTGAATACCGACCCAGCAAATGCGCGACAGGCTACATGGAGTTTGCTGTACCTCCAGCTCTGAGAGTGGTGAAGCTGCTGCATCAGTTTGTTTCTGCGGATCGACGCTCTTCTGGACGCATTCGTCCACGATCAGATTGACACTTGCGTACTGCATGTCGCGTTCCATGGCGATGCGCTGTGGATACACGTCGCTGGTATCACTATCTTCAGTGAAGACACAAGCGATCATGAAACCGTTCTTTGGGGTCCATGTGGTCTCGAGACTGGCGCATGGCATCAGCAAGTCCTTTACAAACTCCTGGACGACTGCTGGCGCTGAACTCGCTGGTGAAAGCGTTTCGCTCCCATCGAGAACCATTTCTCCCCACACTTCAGTGTGTGACAGGAAGCTCTTGACCATTTCCTTCAGCTCGTATATATCGTCGTCGTCTTCGTCGTCGTCATCTTCTTTGGCACTGCTCTGACGCCTGTTTGTGGCTGCGACGCGAAGAAACGTGTTACGTTTGAGCTCGTCCATGCCAGTGGGTCTTGCGAATACACTGGAATGCGAGATCAGCAGCAAGATCACGATTGTCAGTGAAGGTAGTGCAGTGGCATGAGAGATCAGAGAAACGGCATATAGTGTACCTCAACGTGGCGTAGTCGAATGCAAAACTGATCAGAGCCTCGGCAGCATCTGCACAGACCTCCCACTTGTGAAAGTCGGCTTTCCTGTATCCTTCCGCACGAATCGCGAGCAGCGTTTGCATGTCGGCTTCTCTTCGGACAACCCCAACTTCTCGCAACTGGTCGTAGTTGGCTTCTAGTTCCGCTCGCTTGCTCTCCAGGTACTCTTCGCGGATGTTGCGAATGGCGCTTTCAGTTTCTGGGTTCGGAATATTGAGTGTATCGTCGGATACTGCACTTGGACAAGCTGATAGGTCCTCGCTTTCTAGGTTCTTAGCGGACTCATGCTCACGATCTGAAGGCTGGGCTGAACTTTGGCCGCCATTCGACTTCCGCCGTCGCATGCGTCGATCCTTCTCAGCTTCGAGTTGCGCCTTCCGCCGCGCGCGGAGCTCTTTCATCATCTTGACATTGTTCGAAGGACGGAACTCGAGTTCTTCGACCCGTTCCTCGAGCTTCTTGAAGTGAGCCAGTGCTCCTGCGTCTGCGACTGGGATCGCTCGTAGTGATGACGCGTTGCTACTCGCAGTAGACGCGTCACCCAACCCAAGACGCGTCATGTTCCTCTCAAAGCTCGCGACGCCTTCGTCTGCGTCTCGCTGAACAAAGTTGAGCTTTCGCTCCTCGTGAATTCGTACTCGTTCCTGCATTGTCAGCTCTAGGCGCAGGTCGTCGCGCTCAGCCATCATGTAGAGCCGCTAAAGATCCTCACGGACAGCATGGCAAATAATAGTGTAGATGAGCATCGCAACACATTAAACGAGGGGAGAGAGTGGGCGCCACTGACCTGGGTCTCTTTCCATTTGTCGTGGTGCTCCTTGTCCCATTCCTTCATGAATGCCCGCTTCTCGTTCAAATGCGTGCGCACAGCATGCATGCCTGATGCCGAGTTGGCTACTTTTGCCGCCTTTTGGTTCTCTTGGAACTGTTACGAAAGCCATCGACCAATGTCAGTCCAACAACATCAATGACATTTTTTTCATGAAGCCAAATGCACCTCGAAGAGCTCGTTCTCTGCAGTCCACTGGGCCTGCTCAAACTTCCGCAGATGCACCGCCATGTTGACGTCTTTGCTGAACTCGACTTCCTTCGGACGCAGTTTGCTCGCGGTCTCCTTCACAAACCGCTCTTCAACGTCCTGAGGCAGCTTACTCTCAAGGAATTTCGCTTGCGAATTCGCGTACACTCTTGAGCTCACCGCTTTCACAGACGACGCAGGTTTCTTGCTGTGCTTCTGGATGAAATCCTTTAATTGGAGAAGAAACTGCAGCGCGGCTGACCGGTCCTCCATCATGATCGACCGTCGCAGTCGCACTGGAAACGGGATGCCGAGCTTCTCGAGACTCGACCCGAGCAGCTCCATGTTACGGACTCTCCAGGGCATCTCGTGTTTGTCTTCGTATTTGTCCAGCTGCTTCTCGAGTCCAACCGAGTGCAGCACTTCGGCAAAGATGTACCCATTACAGAGGTCTCGCTCCAAGACCTCCACGCGGCGGTGCAGCTGGAGGTCGTCGTTCAACCAGCGCAGCAGAAGCGAAGTCATGCTACTGATGGTGTCCTTGGGTTCATTGACGTGCTGCTTCAGAGGCTGCACCTGTTCTTTATTGCTCTGCGATGGGCCAGGAGATTTGAGTGCGCCAACAGGCGAAACGGTTGCCACAAAATCTTCTTGGTCACGCAAAATAGACTCGGCTCTTGCCATTATTGCCATTTGAAGACAAGCGATGAGCACTTCTTGACCAGACATGCAACAGCGGGTAGGATGTGTGCTGCGCAAAAGGTCAATTGTTCAAAGGCGTTAGTTATTATTACAGCGGTTTAGGAGCCAATTGATGCGGTCGAGTTTCTGGCGCTGTGTGGGCGGCGACCGTCGTGTCCACGAGTTGAGATCTGTCAGTCGGTCTTCCAGTAGCTTCTCATTCCAGAGCAGCGTGTCGAGGGAGATCCTGTGCACCACAGCAATCAATGAATACATGTGCAATGAGCGGATGAAGAGCACAACGTGAGGCAATGGGTGGAGAAGAGCGCTTGTAAGCGTACCCAACTGGGGCCTCGTTCTCGTCGTTCGCGTTGTTGTTTGGACGCTCATGACCGACGCGCAGTGGCACGTATCCTAGAAAAGCACAGTGGCGACACCAAGCATGCGGGATGAGGATTGTATCGAAAGAGCGCGCAGCAAATGAGACTTCATACCGTTAGGGGGCAGTGGCGGTTTGCTGGTGCTGGTGACGACTACAACGTTCTCGTTTGGGTAGAACGCTGCCCACTTGTCCGCCATCTTCTCGTCGATGTGGTGACTCTGGCTGTCGCCCCTGCTGCTGTTGTTATACGCACCGTTACTGTACTGACGGTGATTCGTGGAGCGCTCACGAAGCGCATAGCGGTGCTGCTGCTGCTCGCCGCTGTAATCGTTGTTCTTGATGCTCGTACGGTTGTGCATCGTGTCTCCGTCGCGTTTTGCGGTCGCGCCCTTGTTGTTTCTTGTATCCCTGTTGTAACCCACGACACACCGTCAGTGAGCAAACGCTCCTCTAGAGAGTTACACCAGCATTCGAAAATGCACAGCCACTGATAAGCACAAACAGACAAGAGCATTTACAAACTCTAAAAGGCACTCTATGTGTTTAATGATGATCCACACGCAGCGAGCGATACAGTAGATAGATGCACGGAAGCAACAGGCAAGCAAGAAAAGGAACGAAGACGACACTACAACGCGAGCCATGTGCGTCATAGGAGACCAAGATATCAAATAGACGCACGACGTAATGCACGCACCCGCAGCTCCGCTCACCGCCTACTTGCGCGTCTGACGCCCGTCCACCACTGAGAGCTGCTGGTCCGAGGTCGTCGTCGTCGTCGTCGCCGCTGGCTTTGCTGTGTTTGAATTTTGGCGCGGGCTTTCTTTTCCGTAGAAAGCATCTGGATGACAAAAGTGGGTACATTTGACTGCGTTCCCTCCTCCACTTAGGTACGATGTGCTGAAAAGACGCCATGCGCGAGCCACGGATGCATAAGCGCTTGTCGCGCGCTCAGGCGTCGCGAAGGGTCGATGCGTAGCAGGCTGCGCAGAAAGTCGAGGAATAGACGATCGCCCGTCTGCACGACCTGCTCGAGCGCTGGCAGACGCAGCGAGCCCGAGAGCACGCCGTTGCCGCTCGCGTCCACGGTGAAGAGCTCGTTCTCTTGGAGCTGGTCGATCAGGTCGTCACGCTCTTCGAGCAGGTTCGACGGGATTGGACCTGATCATGAGAACATTGCAGCAATCCGCATAGCACAAATGATCAAGACATGATGTAATGCCCATAGAAACCTAAAGGTGAGTGCGCAAGTACCTATTGCAGCAATGATGCGCGCCAGCAGCGTCTGCTCCGACTCGTTCTTGAACAGAACTTCGCCCGTGAAGAGCTCCGCAAGGACACACCCGAGCGACCACACGTCGATTTTCTGGTCGTACGACAACCCGAGGATCACCTGTGTAGCAAATAGACACACCGTATTGTTAGTTAGCGATGAATCAGCTGCTCTCTTACACATTGCAGCAACATACCTCTGGTGCTCGATACGAACGAGACTGCACATAGGATGTCAGCTCGTCGGTCACGAAGCACGCCGACCCAAAGTCGATCACCTTGATGCGACACTCGTTGAAGCTGCTAATGAGAATGTTCTCGGGCTTCAAGTCGCAGTGTACGATACCCAGCGAGTGCAACGCCTGGAGCGCTTCAAGTACTTCGATCGCGATCTTCTTCAGTCGCGGCATGCTAAAGTAGTTGATCACCCCTCTCTCCATCAGCAACTTGGAAAACTCGTACAGATTGTCTCGGAGGAGCTATCAACAACATGTACAGCAAGTGTGAGCTCTAAAAAGAAGGGTCAAACAGATCAAAGCAAACCAAACATGCGTGCCTCACCTCCGTGACAATGATCAGATGCTCCCGGAAGTAAAAGTAGTCGAGCAGGCGAACGAGGTGCTTGTCATCGACATTGCAGTTGCGAGCAATGAACTGCAGCAGTCGGATTTCGTCGACGCCTTGGTCAAAATACTCCTTGTTGTTCTTGATGATCTTTAAACACACAATCGCGTTCGTTGAAGTGTCGACGCACTTGTACGTGCGGCTGAATACGGCTTCCCCAATCGCCAATTCGACCTGTACAAGCAGGAGAGTTTGTCAGCTCCCACAATAAATAACTGACGAGCGAGAAGCTCATAGCTGCGTACCTTGTATCGCCCTCCAATCAGACTGCCGACGCGCGGCCGCCAGTCTCGACTTGGCTCAAAGCCGGTTTTGTTTTTCTCTCGGATGATCCGCAGTTCCACCACTTCATACTCACGCTCGCCATCGTCGTCAGAGGAGTCATCTTGGTCGTCACCGTCCTCATTATCGTCACCGTCCTCATTATCGTCACCTCCCTCGTGCGCTGCGTCCTTTTTGCACGCGTCCTGAAACTGAGTCAACGGCTCATCCGTCGCAGACTCCCCCGAGGAAGTAAACGCTCGCCTTGTTCTGTATCCGCTGATGTGCGCGTCCATCGCATTGTCGTCGTCTTCGTCCATTTGAAACACTTTCGAGGTCTCGTCATAATCTTCCTCGTCTTCATTTTCTTCTTCTTCGTCATCATCTTCACCCTCCTCACCTTCTTCTCCCTGGAAACTCTCGTCTTCACACATGGAACTGATGATCTCGCTGTACACCTCGTCTTCTCCCCTTAAATTTGCTTCTTCTTCTTGTGTGAACGCAAACTGGTGTGGCTGACGCGGCCACAGCGCAGACACTGGCTCGCCGTCTTGAGAGCAGTTTCCAGGTGAAGCACCAAAGTTGATGGACGACTGAGGCGAGCCCGACGTCTGGTTGGAGCCGACCTCAAACGCGTCAGCGTTGCTCCCAATAGCAATCGGAGCAGACATCTTCTTTTCCATCGCGATGAGCGTGTCATCCGTCATACAGAGCTGGTTCACTGCTTCAGCGAGGTCGTTCTCATAATCAGAGTCAAACCCGCTGTTCTCGTCGCTGTCACTCTCCTCCTCGTCTTCATCTCTGCCGTATGGATTTCCCAAGCCATTGTGATTGTACATGATACCGCCATTTTGAGTTGCATACCCACCGCCAAGCCTACCACCAGCCGAAGCACCACTGAAGAATTGGTGGAGAAGAATATTTTCGTCGCCCATTTCTTCTCGTAGAGCCGCACGCAGCTTCTCGTTCGTGTGGATCCGCTCCACTGCCACCGGAACATTTGCGATCGACTCGAGAATCATCTGCACGAGCTCGGTCTTCTCTCGCTCTTTCTGTCGATCATGGTCGCTTGAAGACGTCAATGTGAGCTCATCGGCATTCGTGCGAATGTCGCTTTCATAGTCGACGCTCCCATCCCCGCTCTCCAACACATTGAAAGTGGCGACACTCTGTGACTCCATGATAACTCGATCCTCTTCAAAAGAAGATCCGTTGAGATACACGAGTGCTTCTCCTTCCAGCAACGCAGCGTCGATGGAGCGAGGGCTGTTGCTGTCAAAGCGACGCAGCTCTTCGTCATCTTCATCGTCGTCGTCGTCCTTCTGGCTCGCGGGAGTCGAGCGCAGCAGCACTTCGTCATCCTCTTCCTCCTCGTTTGACTGCGACAGCTGGACCTGGATCTGCTCCACATCGACAGCAGACGTGCTGTTGTCGTACTGATACTCGACTGGCGACTCATCGGCGGCCGTGCTACTTCCGTCGGCAGTGGAGGAGGGTGGTGGGAGGGAGGGCATGAAGATGAAGCTCGCGCGCGATCAGTCGTTCGTCGCTTCGGTTCGGTTCCTTCCGACGCGCGGTTTCAACCCACGATGGAAAAGCGTGAGCGGGATGCGCCAGAGCAGTACCCTCTACAAGAGCAACATCAAAGGAAATCTCTCTAAAAGAACATACAGGAGTGAATGCATGAATACAATCGTCCCATCTTGCTAGCAACTGCAACAAACCGACGAGCAAGTGAGTCGACGGGAATGGCGCGACTAACTCGGCTGCTGCAAGAAGCAGTTGGCGAGGACAGTACGCCTGCTGAGGGTGGTCGCGACGAGCTGCAAGACCTGAAAGACTTGCAAGACGCAACTGCGGAGCAGCTCTTCTCCGAGAACCTCCTCTCGCAGAGGCTGCTGAAGGTGCGAAAGCAGGCGGCGGCGATTTGTGCGGCGAAGCCCATTCGCATGTCCGCGCTTCTGGAAGACAACACCAGGTACAAGTGTTGGGCATCATAAATGTTTAACTGCGTACGGGTCTGACATCATGTTTGTGTACGGATACAGAAGTCATGTACCTCTAGCTCAGTGGACGACACCGCTTCACAATGCTCACATGTCGAGTCTCGAGGTGTGTGTGTGTGTTGAGCGCATTCGCTGTTTAACAAGTCGCGCGCGTGCTCTTGTTAGAGTGGACTTAATGACTTGCTTTGTGCACTTACAGGACTGCGTTGAGCTTGCAGTGTCCGTGGCGCTGGAGGGGTATCGAGTGCTGTTGCTTGTGTCGAACCTCCCGCTGATGTCGAAGTTGTTGGCGACTGCATCGCATCGTCGGTGCACACAGGTAAGAAAGAAGCTCTTTGCAGCTGCATGGTGCTAACAATGCCATCAAAGTTGACTCATAGAAACTCATTGTGTAGAATCAACCGCTCTCGACTGCAGGTGTCCCTCTGTCTGATGCGATCTATGCGCCTCTGCAGCGTATATCGCTGACTCAATGCCGCGACGTCTTCCAAGTGCTCTGTGAGCTGGATGAGATGCAGCAGCAGACCTGGAAGGTAGGAGTGCCTGTGTGAGGCCTTCCTTCTATGTTGATAATGCATGTGATTCATTCGTCACTTGGTTTCTGCAGGAACAAAGCAACGACGGGTATCGTCTCCTCGTTCTCGCGCCACTGTGCGAGCTTCTCGGTCCATTCACGACACCGTCCGGACTCAACCCGACAGGTAAGCAGGTAACTGTCGTGAGCAATATTTGTCACTCTTGCTTTGCTCGCCAGTTGAACGAGACACGCACATTCGTTCGACATGTTTGGAGACATACTCATGTACATAACACCGTCGATTCTCTCACTGCATGCGTACAGGGGAAGGTATGCGACGCATGCTCCAGCTGGCGCTCAAGCGTGCTCACGCCAGTGCTCCTGTGCAAATCCGCGTTATTCAACCGAGCGAGCCGTGACTCTGCCGGCCGCTCCGAGGGACGATTGAGGATGGACACTTTCGACCGGAATGATGGTGTTGCGAGAACGATGACGACGCAGTCAGCAGAAATCGATTCTGAGAGGGGTTGAAGTAGTTGAGATACCGTTAGTGTTCTGTTAAAGTGCGATTTTGGGTTTCGAGGGCTGTTGTGAAAAGTGAGAAAGAACGAAGGAGGCCAGGAGGAAGGAAGGTACAAGAAGCAAGCGGAGCAGAGCAGAGCACTTGGACGAGCCAGCGAGCACGAGGGCGATCGCAGTGGCTATACTTAGACGCATATTCGCTTAGACAGCGACTGGCGACGACAGTAGGTGAAGGAGAGAGGGGCGACACACGACAGGACCGACCGACCGACCGCCACCCACCTAGCAAACACCGCGGCGCATTTGGAGCAATCAAAACGCACTGAGATGGAGCAAAGCAGTGTCGCACAGCAGCTCTCTGCCAAGACGGTTGAGACATACGATGACCACGACGACTTTGATTTGTTCGGCGCAGGACCGATGAGCGCTGCTGCTACGAATGGCGCTGCTATGAGCGCACAGGTGGAGCCGGTAATCGCACAGGTGCAGCCAGTGACTGCAGAACCGGCGTCGCCTTCCAATTACGAGCTCTTCCCGATGGCGACAGGTCAGCTGGAAGGAATGGAGATTGAAAAAGTGCAAGCGCTTGAGACGAAGGAAGGCCCGATGCTGGTCGCAAGAGCCACCGCACCAGCTGAAAAAGGAGCCGAAGAGCACGACTTTGTGCTGTTCCCCACGGGTGACGTCGTGAAGACGCCGGTCGTGTCCGAGTCGACGGTTACCGATGCGTCCGACTACAGCATGTACTCGGGTTCGTCTTCTTTTTCACGGTCCAACTCGACACCAGCTGCGGTATTCGCGACTCCTGCACCGCTGTCGCCGTTGTACAAGGCGTCGGGCAATGCCGTGGATGTCATTGCTGTGCGGAGCACGGAGGATCAGTATTTTACCACGCCGTGGCATGTACGTTTGTGGATACCAGTGTTTGTGCTTTGTGGATGATGCGCGCAGTGATGTTGATTCGTTTGAGTGCTGTGCTACCTGTTGCAGGTCGCATTTGGCTGGTCAAGGTTTCGATCCAACATCACCACGGGTGTTGGCGACATGGTGCGCGTGTTCGTGAACGGAAAAGAGCTTCCTACAAAGATGCAGCTGCTCGAGCGAGGTCGCTGCGTGTTTGTCACTGGTATGCTCTTCTGCTCAGCATTGCAGTCCACATCTTCTTGTGTGTCATGTAACTAACTGCGAGTGTTTCTTTCTCGGATGTAGGCGGGCTGACGCCGCCTGTCGGTGATCTGAACTTTGCGGACCTGAGCGAAGAACATCCCAACCATGTTCGATTTGAGCACTACCAGAAATCTTCCGACACGTACCGCTACGTGGACGCGCGTCTATATGTGTGGGGCCCGAACGAGTCCGTCGTGGTCGCTGATCTCGATGGGACTCTCACTATCAGCGATGTTGAAGGTCACATCCGCACGCTGCGTCTTGGTCAGTACGACTTCCTGCACAAAGGAGCGTGCGACTTCTTCACGAAGCTGCACGAGTTGAACTTGAAGATCATCTACCTGACCGCCCGGCCCATCGATTGGGCGACTGCATCACGAACGCATCTGGAGAATGCGACGCAGCACTCGCACTCGCTACCGCCTGGTCCGCTAATTACGAACTCGAACGGCTTGACTGGCGCGCTTCTCACAGAGGTTGTGAACAAGAACCCGCACATTTTCAAGGCCCAGGTGCTAAACGAAGTCCAGTTGACGCTGATCCACGCTGGACGAGTGACCGAGCACCCGGTTTTTGTCGCGGGATTCGGCAATCGACCGACCGATATTGTGGCGTATGAGAATGTCGGTATGGACCCGTCACTGATCTTCATGCTGGACCCGTACTCGAACTTGAAAGCGTCGTCGGACCCGCGCATCTACGAGTCGTACTCGGACCCGAATGCGCTCCTGTGGTTGTTGCCAAGACTGAAGCACCGCGTGCCGATGGAGAAGGTTGGACGGATCGATGACTACACTGTGCGCGAGTTGGTGCTGGCGGATGACCGCGAGCAGCTTCTCATGGCTGAGCGTCAAGCGAGGGCACTTCAAGAAGAAGAGTACGAGCGCGCGCGGCCAAGCAGTGCGGGCAACGTTGGGGGCTCGTCGCTCACGCGTGTGCTGTACGGATCGTATACCTCGTAAAAGGTGTTGCATTGGTGCATACACACATACGACGCAAGTAGACGGCAAAGAGAACGCCACCACCAGAAATATGATCAAGTGTATATTGTTTGTTTTTTCATGCGACTGATTGCATTTGTCTTGCGTGTTGCTTACTAGCGTGGGGTGGGTGGATGCATGAGGCTATATAAAATATCTTATCGACGATTGTTTGTGCGTGCTCCATGCAGGTCATGCCAGCAGTCAGTAGCTCAAGCAGGGACCTCCCAACGCCCAGAAATACGTCACGCGTGGCACTCAGCAGTGCAGTACGGCCCTTCTCAACGGCGCGGGGACTCTAGCTTCATAGTGACGAGCCGAACTGCACAATGTGCGGGTAGCACGGCAGCGTGAGGAAATCGACCATGTCGTCGCCGGTCAAGATCTTGCCGACCACATCGCCTCCGAGCGCCCACTTGTTGCCAGCGCGCGCGTTCACCGAGTGCGAGGCAACGCAGTTCTTGAGGATCTCGAGCACGAGCGCCTTGGTAACCGTCTTGCCGTCCACAGTCTTGCAGCCGTGGCGAATCCACTGCCACACCTGCGCGCGGGAGATCTCGGCAGTCGCCGCGTCCTCCATCTTGTTGTGCAGCGGGATGCAGCCGCTGCCGCGCAGCCACGCCTCCGTGTACACGAGCGACACGTCGATGTTCTCCTCGAGGCCGGCAAAGGTGATCGGGCCCTTCGCGGGCTCGATCAGCTGCGCCGCAGTGGTGTTCTTGCCGGCTTCCGGTACGAACGAGATCTGGTTCGCCTGCGGCATACCCTTGTTGAACGCGTCGAGCGCGATCTGCACGAGACCAGGGTGCGCGACCCACGTGCCGTCGTGTCCGGCAGCGACCTCACGGGCCTTGTCTTCACGCACGGCATCCAGAATCTTGTTGTTGAGCGCAGGGTCGTTCTTGACTGGGATCTGCGCGGCCATGCCGCCCATGGCGTGCGCACCGCGACGGTGGCACGTACGCACGAGCAGCTTCACGTACGAGGCCATGAACGGCGTGGTCATGGACACGGCCGAGCGGTCTGGCACGACGAACTTGGCGTGGTTGCGCAACTTCTTGATGTACGAGAAGATGTAGTCCCAGCGGCCGCAGTTCAGGCCCGACGAGTGCTCGCGCAGCTCGTAGAGGATCTCGTCCATCTGGAACACGGCCAGGATGGTCTCAATCAGCACGGTCGCGCGGATCGAGCCCTGTGGCACGCCCAGGTACGACTGCGACGCAACGAACACGTCGTTCCAGAGCTTGGCCTCCAAGTGGTGCTCGAGCTTGGGCAGGTAAAAGTAGGCGCCCGAGCCACGCACAGCAAGTTCGTGGGCGTTGTGGAAGAAGTAGAGACCGAAGTCGAAGAGCGAGCCCGACATGATCTCATTGTTCACGAGCACGTGAGCCTCGTCCAGGTGCCAGCCACGCGGGCGCACGAGCAGCGTCGCGATCTTGTCGTTCAGCGTGTACTTCTTGCCCGTTCCTGGCTGCGTGTACGAGATCGTCTTGCGCACAGCGTCGACGAGGTTCACCTGGCCATCCACCTGGTTGAACCACGTAGGCGCGGTCGAGTCCTCAAAGTCGGCCATGTAGCACTTAGAGCCCGAATTGAGTGCGTTGATGACCATCTTGCGGTCGACCGGGCCGGTGATCTCCACGCGGCGGTCCTCGAGATCCTTGGGGATCGACGCCACACGCCACTCGCTCTCGCGGATGTACTTGGTCTCCGGGAGAAAGTCCGGGAGGATGCCGGCGTCGAGCTCCTTCTGGCGCTGCACGCGTGCAGCGAGCAGCTCCTGGCGACGTGCCTCGAAGTTGCCGTGCAGGAACGCGAGGAAGCGCAGTGCGTCCGGCGTGAGCACCGTGCGGAACGCGTCGCTCACGTGGCCGAGCACGCGGACATTGGCAGCGCTAGTGTTGAACTCTGACATGTTGCTGGTGGTGATGGAAGATCGCTTGCTGGCTTTTGTGGCTTGTGCGGCTAGATGCAAATGCGGGAATGGGATTGAGTGAGTGAGGCAGCCAACCGCCGCCCCGCTTGCTTGCTGTGGATCTTCAAGGGTGCCGACGTGAAGCCGTGAAGCCGTGAGCGCGACGTGCTCGCGGAGCTTTCTGTTTGCACATTCAGCCAATCACGACACCGGGACTCGCTTTCCAACATTCACACCTGACGTTGCCCTCGTCATGGCGACCGTTGACAGCTCGTGCTTGCAAATGGGGGTAAAGCAGCTGCTGAGATTCTTCAGCCTGTTTGTGTATACTTTACCTCTTTAAAATATAGTAATCATTAAACATATTGTTTATACCTGTTTGGAAATCAAAACTAGCAGCTGGTGAAGGTACTCATTTAGAAAAGGAGAGTACGGGAGAGGTGCGCGCGAACTTAGTGCTCGTGAAAACATTGCGAAACATGTGTGAGCCGTGAAGCTTTCTGCCGTTGACACCTCTCTCACAACGCCCATTTGGGGTTTGCGTTTCATCATACCTTCATACTGTACCATACACAATGAGTGCACTTGTGAGACCAATGCAAGTGTGGAGATCCATTCCATATCTCCTCTCAGCACTTGCGTTGCCTTTATTGCATGACGCTGGGAAGAGTGAATTGTTTGGATGATCTCCCAGTCGAGTTGCTCAGAAAACATCAGCGCGCTGTAACACGTTGAAGTTGGCTCGTTCGCAACTGAAGTTGACGTAGACAGACTGAAAGCCTCCTATAGAAATGAGCGTAAAACGGTTGAGCTCGGGGACTATCACAGAGCCTCAAATCGGTTCAATTCGGATAACTGCAGGTGGGTGTGCTGGTCAAGATCTGCAGCTTCATGCACTCTGCTGCTGAGGTGGCGATCTCGCTGCTCAGGTGAATGCCCGAGATGTCGCAAGTGGGTGTGATGTGCTCGTTGACAGGACGCGTCTCGAGATGCAAGCTCTTCACGTTGCTGTAGAGTTCGGCGAACACGCGCGTCCAGTTGTCTGCGTAGCTAGGGAGGCAGTGCGGCATCGCTCGCGGCGCAGACGGTCAGCGCTCTCGGCGCTAACATGTGGCAGGTGAAGGGCTTGTCGATCCGCTACTCGATGCTCGGAGACAGCTACGTCGGCGTCCTGCTAGAGGAGACCAAGCCAGCGTCCACGGTGCTCGACTACTTTGGCACGTGCAACGTGGACCTCAAGGCACCAGCGGGCATCGTTACGGCCTGCAAGAACCACGCTCGCGGTTACGCAGTTCTTCTCTGGACTGATCAAGGAGGTGGCGTACAGCGACTGGCTCTTCGTCGACAGCAAGGCGGACAAGGCGCAGCAGTATTTCTACCAGCTCGTGAAGGACGGCATCTTCGGGTACCCATTCGCGAACCTCATCTCGAGTCCCGACTTCTGATCTTGAAGGTCTTGATGAAGGTCCGTCCGTTGCTCATTCTTGTGTGTGGACAACAGTCTGTACAGCAGCCTGCATGTGAGCTTCTGCAACCACATGCGAGTCGGGGTCAGCCTGCAAGAGAGAGGCGACAGCAGCTGTATATGGGCTGCTGCAACTGCATGCGAGTCAGCAATAGCTTGTGCACGGGCTACAACTGCACGCAAGTCGGCATCAGCCTGCACGACGGAAGCGGGAATAGCACGCACTCGCGCAAATGGAGGCAGGGCAGGCACTGGGGGACGAATTCGCGATGGCGTACCCCGGTCGACCACAGGCTGCTCCGGAATCAGCTCTGGCAGCGCGTTGGACTCTCGCCAAGCCCCCTCAAATCGTCGTCGGCCGTCGCGCACGAACCGAGTCTCGGCGCCTTCGAACACGTAAACCTCTTCTTCATTTCCTGAGCACCCTTTGTCACTCCAGTTGAGTGACCCTGCGTAAGACAATAAGCACACAATTGCAAACAAGACTCCACACTGAGCAGATCCAACACAAGAACATATACGCACCCGTGATCATCGTTTCGCCGTCTACGATGAAGAACTTCTTGTGCATCATCCGAGGAGAAACCCGCACATCAACTCCCGCGCGACGCAGCTCTGGGATTTCGTTGCCGGAGGCCCGCACCGACTTCTCACTTTCTCTTCGGTCGGTTAGAAATCGAAGTCCAGGACCAAGGCGCATCTGAAGATCCTTGACTATGTCAGCAAGCTAGTAAAATGTAAACACCGCCACAGGAGTAGCATGAAGCTCGCACACACATCAGAAATTGGATATGCCAGTACGTACACGATCGTGAGTCACCAAGTGCATGCAGATTTCCAGCGTATGTTGGCCCCAGCCGCATAACAGAGTGGCATTTTTCTGAGCTTGCCTCGCTCACTTCTGAAGTCTGACGTCATCTGCTTGATCACATGTCAGTCCTTATTTTAAAGAATTGACCAAAACACCACGCAGATGAACACAGGCTGACGGTTTTTGTACGGATACAGATTACATTTACAGCATTCCAGATGTGAGTCCATACGGCTTGGTGACAGTCTTGGTGTGCCGCCGAAACGCAGCCAGCGACTCGGTATAAGGCCGCGATAAATCAATCGCGAGCGTCAGCGGCACGGCGTTGCGCGCTTCTTCAATGAGGAAAACAATGGTGCTGAACGATGGCCGCTTGGCTGGGTCCACGTCCCAGCAGGCGCGCATGAGGCGCATGAGGATCTCAGGAATGTGGTCACGCAACTCCGGTCGGAGCTCTTCGTACGCGACCATGTACGCGAGGTTGATCGGGTCCTGGTCCAGATAGGGCTTCTTGAAGCAAAACAGTTCCCTAAAATAGTCGAAAAGCACAAATTAGGAGCGAGAACGTTAGCATTGCTAATATAGGTACGCAACTTCAACTTTGTGTGCAGAATTCACATTCCCGCATTCGCCATACGCACCAGAGCACGATGCCGTACGAGTAGATGTCGATCTTCTCCGAGTAGTCCTCACCACGAAAGACCTCGGGAGCGAGCCACCGCGGCGTGCCGCACATCGTCTGCGCGTTCGAGTTGGGGTGGAGGCTGCGCGAGAGCCCAAAGTCGCTTAGCTTGCACCGGAACGTTTCGGTGATCAGCAGGTTCTCGCCCTATGGACATGAGGATGCGGGACGTCGTAAGTGCCATATATCCATTCACAATCTACATGACAGCTCACCTTGATGTCGCGATGCAGCACGGCTGGGCTCAATGTGTGCAGGTAGCAGCAGGCCTTGGCGCAGTCGAGCGCGATGTCGAGCGTGAGCCCCCAGGTGACGTTCAGGCGCTTGCTCTGCGCGAGTTGCAGTAGGTTGACAAGCGAGCCGGCGCAAAGCTCTGTGAGGATGCAGAACGTAGGCGGTTCGACGACGGCACCAAGGAACTGCACGATGTTCGGGTGTGCGAGGATCGAGAGGATTGAGATCTCGTTCTGGAAGTCCTGGATGCTCTTCTTCGAGTACTGCTGCATGAGCAGCCGCTTGACCGCGAGGTGCTTACCGCTGTAGCGCGCCTTGTAGACGACGCCGAAGTTGCCCGTGCCGATCTGCGCCTCGATCGCGATGTCGCTAAAGCGCACCTTGAATCCGAAGAAGAGTGTGTTTTCAATGCGGCACGACTCGGTGATCGGCGCCACGCGGTGCGTCTTGTTCGAGAGCGCAACGTACACGAGCGTCCCCGCCTGCGTCGTCGCCTGGAAGTGGTGGGTCTGCGGTGAGACCGTCACGGGCTGGCGAGAAAAGGCGCCACCCATGAGGTAGGAGTACTTTCGTAGTACGTGTGTGTGTGTGTGTGTGTGTGTGTGTGTGTGTGTGTGGCTGTGTTCACAGAGCTCTCTATACGCGTGTATGCTGTCAATGCGTCGATGACACACAAGAGCGCTCGCTTAATGGACCAGTCGATCAACCAGATCGACTGCATGAAGACGCTTCTTATAGATCACAGGTCTGTCCGCACCTCTTGGTTCTATTTTCGGTACTTGTGTGAGGCGAACAAACTCGCTCGCGCTTTGATGGTGAATGAGAAGTTAACTAACAAACCAACTGAATGCTATTGATCAGCAGTACAGAGCAGCGCGACACCGCGCAACGTCCAGTGCAGCGGCCGGTGGTCGCGCGACGAGAGCACAACCGAGAAGATGTAGTACCGGTCCGTGCGCAGGGCGTACTTGTAGCAGGGCGCCTCGTAGCCGCCGTAGGGACCGTAGTCGCTCGTGCGGTTCTTCTTCTGCGCCTTCGTCGTCGCCGTCACGTACACGACCGGCAGCGGTGCGAACAAGCGCTTTGGCTCAGCCTCGACGAGCGTACCGTCGTTCTTGTTCCACGCTGCGCCGTCCACGAGCAGACCGTGCACGAGAATGCCGTCCCTTGGCGGCTGCTTTATCTGCTCGAGCTTCTCGTAGTCGGTCACTTCGCTGTGGTACACAACGTCGTCGAGCGCCCAGCGCTCGCTCGCGTGGTGTCGCGTCACCTCCTGGGTCATCGCTGTGAGCAGTCCCTGCGGATTTGCAAAGCCTGCGAGCCAGAAGCTGTGCGGCTTACCCTTTTCAAGCCAATTACGCAGCTGGATCGTGCGGTCTGTGAGTCCCGTGAACCAAAGCCCCAGCGTCGACGCGAGCCACGAGATCTCGTCGCCAGCGCTACGATAGATCCACGAACGCGGCACTTTGCCGTCGAAGATCGCGTTGATCGTGCTGCGGATAGCGACTGTGATCGCGATCTCGCCCACGATTGCACGCTGCGTCTCTTCGAGCGTCTTCTGTACGATCGAGAGCACAAACTGGAGGCGCTGGATCTCCTGGAAGAGAAAAATGTTAAGCGGCGCCTCGACGCCGCCGAGCTTCATCTTGATCACCTGAATGCTCTCGTCCTCGGAAAAACTCTCGGGGATCGCGCTCGAGAGCTCCTTGCACTTGCGCATGACGATATCCTCACGCGTCTCACCGCCGCGACCAGCACTCTGGTCTTTGGGCTGAGTCTCTAGGATTACATTCAGCAGCGACGTGACTTCTTTCACCCGGTACGTCAAGTCAGCATTCGGGTGGAGCCCAAAGACCTCAGGTGAGTCCACCTTCGGAAAAGCTCCGATCAGGCGCTGGAACTCCTCGATCTCGATCGCGGCCTCGGGGATGCAGTAGTTGAACATGGGCTGCAGCTGCCCTTTTGCGACGACGTGCTCGGGTGAGAATGAGAACGAGTTGCTGAGCACCGTTGGGTTAAACCACGCCTCACAGTACGCCTTGAAGAGCCGCCGGTCCATCTCGTCCGTGATGCGCCCTCCGTAGTGCACTTCTGCGACCATGTACTGGATCGTCGTCCACGAGAGGCTCGACGTGTACAGGTGGCGCTCCAGGAAGCTGATTGCGGCGCTCAGGTCACTCGAGTTGAACTCGTAGGGCACGCCAAAGCCCAGCGCGCCGAACTTCCGGCGTTCCTGCACCACCGAGTGCAGGAAGCAGAACGCAAATAGCAAACTGCGCCACTGAGAGCTCTCGATGCGGTCCAGTTTGTCCTGATCGACCAGAACAGTGTACGAGCGCAGCATACCAGCACGCAGTCCCGAGGGTGGTTCATTCGTGACTTTGGTGCACTTCTGCAGCAGCGAGATGGGGAAGTCCGGGTGTGGCTCGGACGTGAGAAACAGCCGGAAGTCCAGCGCCGTGCTCTCCTTGATCTTCATCAGCACGTCGTCCATCGCCTCCATGTAGTCGAGTCCCAGGTGGCAGTTCTGCAGCAGCACCCACGAGCCGTTGATCATCGCCGCATTGATGGATTTCGACGCCACGATCTCCTGGCCCTCACCCATCGAGATCGACTGGATGCTCTGCCGCTTCTTCCTCGCGAAGAGCTCAATTGCCTCTGTCGGATCGGCACCTGGGGACAGCAAGTACAGCACGGGCGTCTCCGGCAGCATCTCGTTGAATACGCTCTCGACCGTGTCCGTCACTGCCTCGGTGTACCGCGGTCCCATCGCCGGCAGCTTTGCGAGACTCGAGTTGCTCGCACCTTCAACGAACTCGAGCGCCTTCAGAAAATCGTTCACTGCCAAGATCGTTCGGTCTTCGCGTAGTGAGCGAATGAGCAGCAGCTTGTGGAAGTGCAGGTTCGCCGTCATTGACCGCGCGTCAAAGAGAATGCTTTCGTAGTCCGGGAGAGGTAGGCGCTCCGGTTCGTTGTCTTCGTACCATTTCTTCCAGAAGCTCTCACTGCGCTCCAGGTCTGTCAACAGGGTCCGGAAATGCGTTTTCTCGACCGAGATCTGGACGGCGTTGAGCCACGCCTGGTTCGTCATCCAGTTAAACGGCTTGGGCTGGTCTGACGACAGTTTGCGCGAGGCTCCAGCCTTCAGGAAGAGTGTGATATCCGATGGATTAATGCACTCAGCGGTCACGAGGATCTTGAGCGCGATCATGAGCAGGAAGCTCAGCTTGTCCTTCTCGTAGAGCCCGCGGTTGATGTACCGGTAGACAATGTACGTGAGCGTGTCAATGATGTTGCTCACACGCTTGGAGACCAGTGATGAGCGCTCCGAGACGTCAATCGACTTTTTGAAGAGCACGAGGAACTGGTCGAGCGAGATCTGGTACATCGCGTTCACGACGGAGAACTCGACGATGCCAAAATACAAAACCGAGCCACGCGTGGCGACTGGTCGGTAGTGCTCGCGCTTCTCGTCGATGCCCTTCTTCATCTCCTCGGCGGCCACAATCTTGTCGTTCACCTCGGTTGCCTTGACCTTCGTGCTCGCCAGCACGGCGATGAGGTCCAGATCGTCCAGCAGATTACCCGTGTTTGCTGACAAGCGGTCGAGCAGCAGTGAGTCGAGCGCCAGCAGCGACTTCGTGTTTGTGTTCAGGTCCGACTGCACGCGAAGCAGCTGCTCCTCTAGGGACTTCTGTTCCTTCTGGATGACACGCGCAAGGAGCTGCTCCTCCAGTCCTCTCTGCGTAACCGTGAAGTCGACGATCATCGTGCGCGCCTGCAGCTCCGGTGAAAAGTGCGGGTTCGACAGTCGCGTGGTCATGTACAGCCGAAAGTCGTCGCTGTACTCGCACATGCGGTCTAGGATGTTGACGAACTTGGTCTTGGCCTTCACGATAACGTTCTTGTCCAGGATGTTGTTCAGGATCGGGTCCACGTCCTGGTCCACGCCGTCGAGCACGAGCGCCTTGCCCTCGTTCACGCAGAACTCGAGGTGGTCGCGAAGCTTAGGACTCGCGATCGACACGACCCCGAACGACGGCAAGTGCTCGGCTTCACGGTTCAAAACCCACGAGAGCGCCTGGCCCTGAGGGTCGATCAGGAGAGGGAACCGAGCTGCTCGTGCCACGAGAAGACCATTTTGGATCGACAGCGGGTCGGCCGGCAGCCCCTGCATGTTCCAGTCGCTGATCGTACCCGGATCGGCTAAGAATGAGTCGAACGAGAAGTCCGTCGTGATCGGGATGTGCTTGTTTGTGAGCTCCTGTGGGATGCGCTTGAGCATCAGCAGCTCGCGGTACTCGCGATTGAATGGCCCACCATAGCACAGGAATGCCGACGCGAGCGCACAGTCACCCACCAAATGCATCTTGCGCTCGACAAACCGGTTCGAGTCCTCTGTCCAGCGCTGCTTCTCACCGCCGAGGCCGTTGATCAGCGCTGTGGCCTGCTCCATTTTCTTCTTCGTCGCGTGCGCGTACTCCTCGACCTTGGCCTTCTCCTCCATCTGGGTCTGAAAATCCTCTTGGAGTCTCGTGAGCACGTTCTGGCACTTAGTGAGCTTCTCCTCGGAGGACTGGAGGCTCGCCTGCGCGGCTTCGAACTTGCCCTCGGCGATACGAAGCGCCTCGAGCTTGGGCTTGACCACCTTCGACGCCTCATGGTACATGCTCATGGCCTTGACCCAGCAGAAGAGCCCCTCGGCTGCCTTCGAAGCGTTCTTCGCCACTGGTGCAGAAAACCCCTCGAGGTCCATGTACGGCGTCATGAACTCGATGGTTTCGTCGTTGATATTGTCCTTAAGGTACTTGGAGAAGTGAAAGATGTTCTGCAGAAAGCGCGTGTCGGCGAGCATCCCAGACTTGACAATCTGGAAGGAGTCGAGCACGAAGTCGAAGGTCTTCTTGTCTTTCCCCACGCCCAACGTAATTGGGGACTTCTCGATCTTGAGCAGCGGCATCATCTGCAAGATCGCGACACAGTCAAAAATGAGCTTGATGATGTCCCCCGGTTTGGCGAGCTTCTTGAGCTCGTTCAGATCGTTCGGCTTGATGCTGCTCACAGCGCGCTCGGCCTCGTCCAGGAACGGCTGCGCCTTCTTCAGGTCCTCCTCGGCATCCTCCTTCTCTTTGAGAATAACCGTCGCGTCGGACTGGCACTGCTCCTTGATCTTCGAGACGATATCGTTCTCCTTCTTCGCCTCGAGCGACTTGACCTGCAGGTTCTCGAGCATCTTGTTGGCCGCGGCCTCGGCGACCACGAGTTTAGACTCCTCCTCTTTCAGGATTACCTTCATCTTCTCGACATCCTGAGCGCCCTGGACGAGCTTCTGGAGTCCGATGTTAATCGAGCTCTCGTTCTTGTTGATCTCAATGAGCTTCTCGCTGTACAAGTCCTTGTAGAGCGTGAGAAAATGCAGGAAAGATCGCGGCGTCTGGAACACGTGCCGTCGCATTTTGGCAAAGTACTCACCGCATGTCTCGACCACGACCTGGTGGATGTGCCCCATCTGCGCAATCAAGCTCTCCTTGACCGTCCCAGAGCCCTCGATCGCGAAATTCTCTAGGTACCCGTTGCTGACCGCCACGAGCGCTTCCTTGGGCCACGGCAGGAACCAATCGATCGTGCAGCCGCTGATCAAGTTCGGGAACTCGCGGCATCTGTCGGCAAAGCTCTTGCTCACGGGCGAGAGGCAGAGCAGCAGGTGAAGGTTCTTGCGCACGCGGTCGAAGAAGAATCGGATGAGATTGTCGAGCGAGTCTGGCAGCTCCGGTCGCGCTTTCTGCATCAGGTTGCGCAGCTCGCTGGCCATGACCGTGAGCTCGTCGCGCGGGAATAGGCCCGGGATCTCGCCATTGGCCAGCAGCGAGTTGATCTGCTCGAGGAAGGACTCGTCCTTGATCTCGGCCTCGGTGATGAGAAACGACACGCCTTTTCCCACTTGGCCCGCGAGCTTGAAGAGCGACCGTAGGTCGTCCAGGAATGAGATCAAGCTGTAGGTCTTTGTGATTGTGATCTGAAAGATCTGATTACCGGCAATGATTGACGCCAAGCGCGCGAGCGACTGCTTTCCGGACCCACCGACGCCCACGAGCATCATGTTGTTCTGCGGCATGCCCAGCACGCGTGAGATGCGCACGAGATGCAACAGTGCCTCGTCGAAGAGAATCAGCGAGAGCTTCTTGCCCGGGTTTTCTCTGTTGAACTGCTGTAAGAGCTGCTCCGTGCGCGTGCGTACAGCCTGGATACTCGGCGCTCCTTCGTAGCACTTGGGGGCTTCTTCAACGACCTCGCCGTACTCGTCGACCACGGCTTCGCGAAGGAAGTCGACAAAGATCACGTGCGGGTCCGGCTGCTGCTGTTTCTCTTTCGTGTGCACCGGCTTGAGTAACACCGAGTCCGCGATGAGCGCGATCTCGTCCCTGAACTTTTGCTTGTCCTCGATCGTGACGAGCCTGTCGCTGAACACACGCTCGCTTTCGTGGCGCCAGAGCTTGACGAGCACGCGCTCAGACGTGATACTCTCGAGTGGGGCTCTTATGATGCCCTGGTAACACCGACTCAGCTCGCGCATGCTAAAGAAGTAGTGAAACTTCTGAGGCGTGGGCAGCATGGACCTGCGCATCCACGTCCACAGGTGGCTCGAGGCCGTTGCGAGCTTGGAAGCGACGTCCAGGATTGCCTTCTTCGCACCACCATTGTCGATATCTGCGAACCGCCAGCGAGCCATCTGGCCGTAAATCGCCTCAACCAACTCCACCGTAGGCGAGAGAATGTTAAGCACCATGAAGTGCCGCTTAAGTCGATTCGGGATGTCGTTCTTCCCCCCCTTCGGGTGACTCATGGCTGCAATGTACCGCAGATCCTCGATAACCTTGATATCTCCTCTCTTATCCTTGTCTAGGAAGCACAGCGTGCTCGTCTCAATGAGCTGCCGGGCTACCTCGAGCGTGGGCTGGTCCATCCAGTCGTTTAGAGCCGGCATCGAGAGGTCGTCGAGGAAGAACGTGAGCTTCTTCCCATTCGCGGGACCAAAGGTTTTCCCTCCACGCTTCTCTAGCTCAGTCTCGATGACTGTCTGGAAGCTACCAGGTTGGCTCGCTCCCGAGAAGATGACGTTCTTGAACGTGAGGTCATCATTCGCTGAGCCACCACCAGCAAAGCGCCGACTGCTCTCACAGAAGAGCCGTGCGATCGTGGACTTGCCCGTGCCCGTCTCGCCCACGAGCATCACGGGAAACTGACACGCGTGCACGTGCTCGACAAGGTACAACGAGCACGCCGTGTCGGCGTTCGGGATGATAAGGCTCGCGACATTGTCTGTCGTTGTCAGCAAGTTCTCCGTGGACTCGAAGGTCCACTTCTCCCACTCGAGCGTCGACGAGTGTAGAAAATGGTCAAAAATTGTCAAACCCGCCTTGTTACTGGGGTCGCCACCACCTGCTGTTGAATCAGTCTTTGGGAACGCAGCGGGAGCTTTTTCGCTCAGGAACTGGTTGAGCTTGACGCGGTCGTCGCCGTCCAACACGCCACCGACGGTCCAGCAGAGCGCAAAGGCGAACAGGCGCTCGAGCTCGAGCTCTTGGTCAGGACCAGCTTCACTGAGTTCGCAGCGCAGCAACAGACTGTGCAGTAGGTTGAGACATGACTGCATGAGTGCTACACGCGGCATGGTGATCACGGGGCGACACTGCTTGTTAAAGAACTCAAATAGATGACCAGGACCATTGTTGGACGAGCTCGAGCCTACAAGAGCCTTGACACACTTGCGGAGAACCTCACGGTAGCCCTCGGGTCGCGTGAGCAGCCAGCCGTGGACGACTGGTTCCCAATCCAAGTCCGTCTCGCTCACGTAGATGATCCCGGCTCTGGAAACGGTCGCCGGGGACGCGTTCCGCAAGTCCTCGACCTCGAACATGAGTTTGCAGTTCTCGGTCATGGGGATGCGGTCGCCGTTGGCCAGAGTGAGAATTTTGTTGTCGTCCAGCACGGTGTTGAGGTTCTCGATCCAGATGGCGTCCACGGGGCCGTCGCACACGATCCACGACACATCCTTGCGCGTGCGGTCGTTGAACTTGGCCCAGATCGCGGCGAAGACGCCGTCGACCCACTCGCCTGAGAGCTTGTCGGTCTCGCCGAACATCTCCTCGGGTCGGATCGCCTTGGGGTTCATGCGAATCTGGCGGTGAGGCGTCTTGGTCTGGACGCTCAGTGCGGACTGCAAGGTCCGGAAGATCTCAGACTTGCCCGAACCAGCCGGTCCGACAAGGATAATCCCATGGCGGACAATGGTCGTGTCGTAGAACTGCAGCACCTTGGTCGTCCACGTCGGATGGGCCACGCGGTTGTTCTTCTGCAGCACCTGGTGGATGGCTGCAGTGATCTCTGCGCTTTTTGCCCCTGAGCCTGAAGTCGACGGGCTCTGCTCAACGCCTGGAAAGATGTCGCGCAGTAAGGACAAGAAGATCGGAATGTCCTGAGCCACAAGTTTTGACAAATTCATGTCCCGGAGCGTCGTCATGAGTAAGAGCTCCTCGTTCGCCATGAGGTTGTTGCGCTTCGTCGTGCCCGCTGTCCGAAGCACCGATAGAATATTACGAAGTCCAAAGTCGTAGTGGCGCTGCTTACTAAGTTGCTCTTCGCAGATGTTGTACAGCGTCTTGAACTTACGTGCGAGCTCGGCGAACGAGTCGTAACCCACGGAGCAGAGCTTAACCTTCATGATGATCTCGCGGTCGGGCACCATCATGGACACGCCTCGAAAGAGCGCCTTGAGGTTCTCTGGCAGCTCTTGGCGGCCTTGGTACCCTGGGTTCATCGTAATGAAGTACGCCACGTCCTGATTTAGTGTGATCGCCTGCGGGTCACCCGGGAACGAGAACGACGTGCTCTGTACGCGCTTGGCGTTCGTGATCGCGAGCACCTGCTGCGCCACGACCGACAAAACGGGCAGCTCAATCCGATTGAACTCGTCAAAGCATCCCCAGAGCCCGCCCTGACAGAGCCCCTTGAAGATTTTGGCCATGTCCGAGTACCGCTGCTGGTCCGTGCAGTTGGTCACAATCACGTACACTCCCAGGCTCCGTCCCAGGTCCTTCACGGTCTCCGTCTTGCCCGTCCCCGCGGGACCAGCAGGGGCGCCACCTAAGTGCATACCCAACGCCTGGGAGAGCGTGATGTAGGCTCTGTCCGTCAATGGCGTGATCACGAGCCGCTCCTTGCAGCCAAGGTACTCGAACGAGTACTTGAAATCCACATCACAGATCGAGATCAAGCAGGCGTCGGCCCCCACGTGGTCGTGACCCGCGGGGGCTGGTTTCCAATAGAAGCGCGCCTGCTTGAGCCACTCAAAGTCGTTGGCATCCGCAATCTTCTTTTCCTTGTACAGCCGGCAAAGCTCCAGAAAGCAGTCGCGCTGGTGAACTTGGATTGTGATGAGCGTTTCAACTTTCGTGCGCGTCATCTTGGTGCCCAGGTCCGTGAGGCACCAGGACGAGAGCTCCGAGAGCATCGAGCCGTGCTTCTTGACCGTTTGCTGCATGATGCCTTTTGTAGACCGACACTTCTGGAGCGCGTCCTGGCACTCAGCTGTCCAGCTCAGCTGGATGCCTAGCAATGCAAACTGCCCACAGTACTTGGACACAAACTCTCGCAACGAGCCACCGGAGTTGCATTCGGCAGCCGCTTGGCGACAGATCGACTTCATTGTGTATCTCATCTCCTTCTCGACCATGCCCAGCCAGTCCTCGATATTCCCATCGGCGATCACAGGCCTTACGAGCGTGACCACCTCCTCGTCACTACCCACCATGCTCTTGAGCTTCAGGATCTTGCGCTTGTCCCCGTTGGGCTTGTCCTCGTGCACGACCTGGTCGATGCTGTCAAATATTTTCTCGTAGTACTGCTGCACGGCCATGGGATCTGAGCCGCGCGACAGGATCAGCAGTAAGAGCGGATTGGACACGAAGTAGAACCGCGGGAACTTCTTGCGCTTCTGCTCCAAGTAGCCCTCGAGGCTCTTCTGGCACTTCTCGAGCTCGCCGAAAAGAATCGGTAGCGTTGTGCGCAGCAGCTCGTTCGAGCAGCAGCCGACCACGAAGCCAATCTCAGACGCCTTACTCATGACGCGCAGCCAGTCCTTGTCGATTTTCGCAAACTTCTTGGCCTCCAGTGGCATCTGCTTGGCGATGTCCCCGCCCGTGAAGACGGACTCGAGCGACATCCACAGAGTCTGCACCTTGATCCAGAGCTCGAGGATGTCGGCCGTGTCCGAGAGTTGTGCAAGCTTGGCCTGCACGCTGTCCTTGAAGAACACGACGTGGCGCATGCTGAGCATGGCCTGGAGCTGCAGCTGACTGTCTTCTAGGTCCTCGATCACGAGTCCGTAACCTTTCAGGATAGGGACATTGCGCGAGCGCCACTCACCAAACTCGAAGGACGTGCCCGCCCAGCGCTCCTTGATGTCCTTGATCTTGTTCTCGATCTGCAGTTGCTTCTGCGCGCTCTCACATATGTTCTCCACATCTTCCTTCCACGTGAGCAGCTTTACCTCGAGTATGTCCTGAAACTTGAAGCTCTCGCTCTCCACCAACAAACTTTGGCCGCAAATCTTGATGAGCTCTTCCCAGTGACGGGCCTTAATGCTTTCTCGACTGAGCTCCCGGATAAGCGGGAGCATTTCAAGGAACTCGTTGATGTCCTTTCTCAAAATGTGGTACGCCTCCCACTCGCAGAGCTTCTTCGGCATTTTCTTGCAGCGTAGGTCAAAGCCGTTGAATGCGTCGCTCATGCGCTGGATTGAAGCGCTCACCTGGTTCCACGTGATGGCCTTAAACTCATCCATGTTGTTCACAACGTCCATGTAGAGCCCGTAGAGTTGGTCCAGCAGCGCTAGCTCCTTCTTCGTGCGTACGAGCTCCGGGTGCTCCGTGGGACGCATCCCAAAGAGCTCTTCACCGGCCGAATAGACCTCAAGTTTCCTCTCACGCGTGAGAATCAGATCCTTGAACCTCTTGAGCCTCTCAACGGCTTCTGCAGGTTGTAAACCCGATACCATGGGGCCATTCTCATTGTAGTCGCAGCGGAACTGAAGTATATCGACCTGGAAATCCTTGACGTCCTTGATGAGCTGCTTCTTGAACACACCCTGGACGTCCGAGAGGTTGTCGGTCACCTCTTCGGCGTAGTCCACGAGCTTGCGCCAGGAACTGCGAATCACGCTCTTCTGGTCCATCTCTTCCTTGTCCATGTACCCACCTGGGAGGAAGTGCTCGAGCATCTCGTACATGTCGATGATCGGATTGATCTCCATCTCAATAGCAGACTCGCGCTCGCGGATCTCGCGCAACACGCCCATGACGAACCGCAGCGAGTCGAGCGAGTCCACTTGAGTGGCGAGCTTGAGTGTCGTCACGCGCACGTACTCCATGAGGTTCGTGAGCGCCGAGCGTGCCTGCTGGTGCACCTTATCTGAGTACTGCACCTTCCACTGGCGGCACTCATTGCGCAGCTGGAGCTTGAGGTTCTTCGTATTGAGCGATAATACAGCGATATTGTGTACAGGTGCGATGTGGTTGATCTCTGCCTCGACGCTCATGAAGTTCTTGAGCTCGTTCTCAAAGTCCTGAATCATCGGGTTGCGCTTCATGAACTGGTTGTACCGGAACTCCATATCCTCTTTCCAGAGCCAGTCGTACTTTTTGAACGTCGTGAGGTACTCGTGAACCTGATTTTTCGTGCCATGCAGTGCGCCAGTGAGCAGGATCGCTACTTTAATAATCTCGGTATCGCAGCCGAGCTTCTCAAAGAGACTCACGCGCGTATGCTCCGGGAAAATGTGCTGCTGGCCCCACTCGTGCAGGCTCTTGGAGCATTTCAGCACAGCCACAGCCGACCGGTTAATCGCTCGCTGGATGTCGTCGAGCGATGGGCTCAGCCGCACAGAGGGTACAGAAAGCTGCACGTCGACCTCGAAGAACGGCCGTTCGAGGAAGAGAAAGCCTGTTCCGGCCTTGGAGCACACGCGCTTCTTAATTGCATTGAGCGACTGCTTGGTACAGTTGAGCAGCGCGCGGTAAAACAAGTGCTTGTAGTGCGCTCGAAAGACATTCATGGCCTCCTGGTCGCACACGATATGCTCGTCATGCTCATCCGGGATCGTGCTCATGGGCTGCAACGAGCCGTTGGTCGATGAGGGGAGTGTTACCAGCGAGGCTGACGGCGTGGCGTCCAGTGCGTACTCGCAGAGCGCGCGCAGCACGTCCTCCACGGCGTTCTCGATCTCAACGTTCTTGGCACTGAGCAGTACAGTAACCGTCCCCACATGCTTCTCCTGGATGCGCACGAAGTCATCCAATGCAAACGACTGGTCCGTTGGCAGGTACACGAGCGAGGCACGCGAGACGACCTTGAGATTCTTCTCGATGCGATTCTCGATGATGTCGTAGACGTTGTTAATGAGCTCCTCGAGCCGCTGGAGCCCAAAGTGCACCTGCATCTTGTACGCGTCAATGTTCATGCTCGTCCACGTGAGCGTGACCATCCCAGGGCGTAGCTTCTGCTGCAAGTCTTCCAAGTGTGGCTTGAGCAGCGTGGCCGTGACGGGAATAATCTTGGACGTCACACGGTCGTACTCCTTGAGCGTGTACGTGAGGTCGTTGTAGTACATCTTGAACTTGTCTTCCTGGAGCATGACCATCTTGGCGTTCTCGGGCACCTCGATGCCCATGCGGTCGAGGCACTTGGCCTCGCGGATGAGCTGCAGAATCTCCTTGTCAAAGTTCACAAAGAGCCTTCCGGTCTCCGGGTGTCTGATGATCAGTGTTGCATGGAGTCCAGCTTTTGCAGTCTCGACCGAGCGGCACCAGGCCTCGTACCACAGGTACTCGAAGGCCACGAGCGTGCGAGCGACCTTGTTGTACATCTTGATGATCTTCTTCGAGTCCTTCGTGGACAACACGGTCGGGTTGCTCTCGAACTTACGCATGGGCTCCTCGATGCGTCTCAGCAGGTGCCGTGACCAGAGGATGTTCCCCGCTACGGGTGGTAGATTGCGTGCGATGGGCGGATCGTGGCGGTACTTCTCGTAGATGTCCTGGACGTTAGTCAGGTCGAGGCCGTAGTTGTGGAAGATGACCGTGAACTTGGAGTCGAGGTCCGTGCGTAGGCTCTCGCGCTGTAGGATCGACTGGAACTGCTTCAGTAGGATCAGCGATTGCTCGATGCTCGTGATGGAGTCGAAGCTCACGTTGATGAACTGCTGCAGTGAGGCCTCGAGGTCCGAGATCTGGATATTGAACTCGACGTAGTCCCGATCAAATTTGTTGTTGTGGTAGTCCAACAAGTCGTGCTTGTTACGCTTGAACTCGACAATGATCGTGTTGAAGGACGCCAGCAGAGTGTCCATCCCCTCGAGGGAATGCAGCGCCAGTGACCGGAACTGGTGGATCGTGCTGAACATGTCAATGAGCTTCACGACGCGTCTACAAAACAAGTCGAACTTGCCGAAGATCTGCGTTTCACTGAAGTCGAACTGCTTGCCCTTGGGCATCGTCAGCAGCTTGTCCTTGGTGAGTCGGTACTGCTCCTGGTACGCCTCGTTGAGCTTCAAGCAGGCCTCCAGGTCAATCAGTAAGAGCTCCGGGTCCTTGTCCCAGATGCTCTCCGGTGGGTCTTTGCCCAGGATGCTCTTCTTGGAGAGCGTGATCATCTGGTTCGTGATCTTCATGAAGAGCTTTGTCATGCGCTCCGTCGTGTTGTAGTACCGTGCGATGGTGTGGATCATTTTGACCGAGTTCATTAGCGCAGGAAGCGCGTCGACGACCGACCCAGGCGAGCCCGTATACAGCGGCTCAATGAAGCGCTCGAGTGTCGCGAGGTACTTGACGTTGTCCTTGGCCTCGTTCGATGCCTCTGTGATGTTCGTGTCGATCTGCTTCCACTGGCGCAGCAGCGCGCCGATGCTGAGCTTGTCGAGTCCTCCGTCCTGGACTTTGGACACCACGCTGAGCACGCCCGTGACCATCTTGCACTCCTTGGACTTGAGCTGCTCAGTGATGCCCATGAGCCGCTGCAAGCGGCGCTTCCAGTACTCGAGCTCCGTGTCGGGGCCTGCGTCGTGGGACTCCCATCGCCCTTGGTCGTTGTCTTCCAGGTACGCCTCCGTCTGCTTGCACCAGTTTTGGACCAAGTCCACGAAGTGGAGCACGGCGCTGTCGTCAGACGAGAGTCGCGACAGATTACGCGAGTCGTTCGGGTCAAAGCGCTTGTCGGGTTTGCGCAGATCGAGTCCCGTGTTCATGGCCTTGAGGTTCTCTTGGATGTCCACCACGAAGGACTTGAGCCCATGCATGAACTCGTTGCGCGACTCGTTATCCGCTTTCCCCCACTCGGTCTCCTCGCGGCTCGTGAGAAGCGGAACGAAGAGCTGCGAGAGCACCGTCTCGACCGAGAGTAACACGGACGGGTCCAGCACGCCGTAACCCAGCAGGTGATCGTTTGCGAGCGCCGGGTCCAAATGGTTGAAGCCCAAGGACGAAGAGCTCTCGAGCGTCTCGGGACTCGTTGGCATGACACCGGCAAAGCCCAGTGCGTCCTCCATTGTGCTGGCATTACCACCAGTATTGTCCTTGGGGATCTTGACAAAGTACAGCGCACGCCCTCGCAGCGAGTCCTCGAGCCCGTCGGTGATGAAGAGCTCGCGACGGCGCTCAGTTGCCAGCGTCGTCACACTGGCGCTGGTGCTGTTGTTGAGCTCACTGGCGCTGGCAATGTCGTCACTGTCGCTCTGGCGCAGCTGGTAGTAGAAGAAGATTTTGCGCGGGCCGTCGACGCGGAAGAAGAGCGCGAGCTTCTCCATGTTGCGGTTCGTCTTGAGGAGCTCCTCGACCTGCGCCTCGTCCGGGAAGCCCAGCGACGTCTGCAGCCGCTGGATGATCCAGCGGTGGCGTGCCTGGAACGCCATCTACAGCACTTGAGGGAAGCTGTCGCGCTCAGAAGGCCACGAACGCTGGAACAGGACGAGATAGTGACCCGCTGCATTCCATCAGACAGGCACTTGGACAGGCAAGCGACGCGCCAGGCGTGTGCCCTTTCCGACCCACTTGCTTTGCGGCGGCTTTTCGAGCACTGTGAGTGTGTGCGGTGAAGCCCACTCAGTGTCGCACATTTTCACATGTGGCGCGCGCCACCCACCACAAACGACAGCATAGAATCGCGCAAAATGATGTGGGACACACGCATGTTTCCAAAATTTTGGCCCTCTACTATTGGTAGATATTCACATTTTTCATTTGTATAATTGGCTAAAATAAGTAATTTCCATGTTTTAGCGTCTCTTCGTGCGCTGATTCGTCGAAAATCAGCACGCGCGTCCCCTCCCGCTCTTTTTGTTGTTTCGGTGCCCCTCAATCAGAAGCCGAATCCTTTGTCGCCGAGCGAGCAGCTCCCAGCAAACGACTGGACCACTCTCCAAGTTGCCTCGCGTCGCTCACAGACACAGGACACCTCTTCGCGCGCCAGTCAGCCCGACTCATCGATTCAGTATCAGTCACCAGCACCACCGCAACCCGTAGGATCTTTGCCAATCCGACTCCGTAACAACTATTATGCAGTTCGAAAGCAGACTCGCACTGGAAGCCGAGATCGACGTGTGCTCCACGCGCGTACGCGAGCTCCAGGAGTTCGTGCGCAAGAGCGACGGCGGCGTGACGCTCGAGCAGGTGGCCGAGCAGGTCAAGAAACTCGTGTCGCTGCGCAAGGAGCTGCAGCTCTGGAAGGCCAAGGAGGAGCAGGAAGAAGAGGAGGCCGCGCTTGCTGCCGAGCAGAGCAACCAGCACACCGACGGCGCCGCCTCGCCTATGAACAGCAGCAACGGCAAGAAGAAGCGCAAGAAATCCAAGAAGAAGTCGGCCGCTGGTGCTCCTGCGTCGCCTACTGCTGCTGATGACGCGGATGCCGTTCAGGCTGCCTCCAGCGGTGACAGCTCGAACGAGTCGGACGACCCAGTAGTTGCGGATGTGAAGGAGCAGACCCCGGAAGTCGAGGACGTGGAGCCTCAGCAGGCTGCCTTTGAAGAATTGTCGGACAACCAGGCGGGCGAGAGCATCGGTACGTACCCATTTTCTGTTTCTGTTGCCTCCTCTGCGAGTGCTGCGGCTGATCGAACTCTAGCTGCAGCTTTAGACGATGGCAACAACATGCTGCTGCTGCAACGCGCGGACTCTCTGTCGAAGTGGCTTATTGACACTGATTCTGATGTAGCTGCGCTTGAAGACGAGCTCAAGAAGGCCGAGCGCACGAAGAAGGCGACCGAATTCCTCGCTAGCCAGGCTGAGGTCGTCAAGGCCAAGGAGGAGGTGACGGCGGTCGACGCAGACGTGAAGACCGAAAAGAAGAAGAAGACGAAGGCCGTGAAGACTGAGGCCGCTGCTGAGGTTCCTGCGGTTTCGGCTGCTGTGAACGTCGAGCAAGAGCAGAAGATCGCGAAGCTGGAGAAGGAGCTCGCGGAGGCGAAGAAGGCGAACAAGAGCCTTTCTGACGCCCAGGTGCAGACGATTGCCGACCTTGAGAAGCAAATTGCCGAAGCGAAGGCCGCGACTGAGGACGCACAGAAGGCGAACAAGACGCTGTCCAAGTCCGAGAGCCAGTTGCGCGAGGAGCAGGAGCGTCTGTTGCAGTCGGTTGCCGAGCTCAAGGAGACGAACACCGCGCTTTCGAAGAAGATCGAGGACACGGTGGCGTCGGATGTGCAGCTGCGTGACGAGGTGAGCAAGCTGCAGTCGAAGCTGAAGCAGACGGAGGACGCCAAGTCGGACAACGATACGAATTTCCGCAAGCTGTGGAAGACCATCGACGAGTTCCAGGCGGCCAACCAGAAGCTCCAGGAGAAGAACACGCAGCTCGAGGCCGACGCCAAGTCGGTTCGCATCGAAGCTGAGAAGTCCGTGAAGGACTCGGCCGCCCAGCAGAGCCGCACGGAGGAGCTCACTTCCGAGTTGGAGAAGACGCGGACGGACGCGAGCGCTGCCAAGGCTCAGGTGGAGACTTTGACGGCCGAGGTGCAGCAGCTTCGTGCGGAAAACGAGTCGCTGCTAGAGAAGCTTGGATCGGTTGAGTCGACGCTGCAGCAGTCCGCGGCCCAGCTCGCGGGTCTCGAGAAGAAACTCGCACAGAGCAAGCAGCAGCTCGAGTCCTCGGAGGCGGAGAACAAGGCGCTGGTGGCCAAGTCCGAAGAGGCGTCGACGATCTTTGAGGAGGAGAAGCTCAACCTCAACTCGCTGCTGGCGAACCTACAGTCCGAGAATACTGGTCTGATCGCCAAGCACTCGGACCTCGAGAAGCTCTTTGCGGAGTCCACCAGCGCGTCGTCGTCGGTCATCGCCGAGAAGGAAGAGGCCATCAAAACCGTGCGCGCGCTCAAGGACGAGGTGATGACGCTCAAGCTGGCGTCCGACAAGGCTACCGAGACGGTCTCGGCAAGCGTCGGCCAGGTCAAGGCGCTCTCCCAGGAGCTCGACGCGTGCAAAAAGGCCCTGTCGACCGCCACGGAGCGCCTTGAGTCCACCAGCAGTCAGCGCGTGCAGTTCGAGACGGAAGTGCAGAACCTGCGATCGCTCATCGCGTCCCAGGAGGACATGCTCAAGAAGACGCGCTCGTCCATGTTCGACGCGAACGAGGAGCTCAAGGAGACCCACAAGCACACGCAGAAGTGGAAGAGCTCGGCGCAGAGCGCAAACGCGCAGTTGAGCGAGAAGAGCGCGGAGGCCGACAAGGCCAAGAAGGCGCTCGCGAAGGCCAAGGTCGAACTCACGGCCGCCGAGAACGCACGCAAGCAGCTGAACGACAGCTTCAAGGAGAAGGACAAGAAGATCGGCAAGGTCACGCACGAGCTGCAGCTGCTCAAGGAGAAGGTCGCAGCGCTCGAGACCGAGAAGAGCGCGCTGAAGCAGGAGACCCAGTCACTCGCCGCCGCGTCCAAGGTGCTGTCTCAAGAGAAGGCGGAGCTAGTGAAGAGTACCGAGCAGCTGCAGACGTACCGCCAGGCGCTCATGGGCCTCATCCCGCTCGTGGTCGCGGCGATCTTTTACGCTGTGGCTAAGTGAGCGAGGCTACTGTAGTCAGCCTTCACCATTAGATAACACCACCATCCAAATGTAGAAGAACACCTTATTTGCGAAATTACGAAGTTGTTGGTTTGTTTTGCTGGATGATGAGGTTGGACGATGGTGCTTGGTGGCGCTGGCGCTGTCGTTGCGGAGTTGTTGGGCGGTGGGGTAGGTGATTTACACGAAGAATCTATGAAGCCACTCACTGAAAGACGCATCGTACTTGGTACCAAAGTAGAGATCACTCACAGATTCTATGCTGTTTGCCTTAGAAGCCCGTGAGCCACTCGAAATCGCCAGTGTACGGGGTGCCGATGTTGAGATCTTGACCGGCACCGTTCGCCGTGATCTGCTTGAATTTTCCCGCCGCTTCCGCCTCAAGAGGAGCCTGCGCCATAGACACGACAATTTATTAGCATCGCTTCAAATATATCTACAACATGAGTAAAAGAACTACGAGCGTACCGCAAACGATCCGATCTTCGTCGCTTCCCACGATGTGCCAGCAAAGAACGGGTGGCGCTTGATGCCTTCGCACACGTTGTGCGCAAAATTGGCCTTCACGTCCTGGAAGCCGAGACGCGCTGTGAGCTCTGGGCACAAGAGCTTCTGGATGATGTCCTTCACCTCCGCGCTCGCGTTCTCGGGCCACGCCAGTTGTTCCTGAACAGCAAACACGAAATTAGCACGCGAACACCCACTTAGCACCCACCAGATTTCAAGGTCTTCGTACCGGCCGGAACGTCGTGATCTGGTTCAAAATTTCGATGTCGTCCTTCTTCTCGAGCGAGAATGGCGTGTGGCCGCATAGAAGCTCGTACATGAGCACACCGAGTGACCAGTAGTCCGCGGCAATGTTGTGTCCCTCGCCCTTGATCTGCTCAGGTGATAGGTACTCAGGCGTTCCACAGACAGTGTACGTCCTGCCTCGACCAACGTACTTGGACAATCTGATCAGAAGCACAACACCACACACATCCACAGACACATCAGAACCCATTTCCCTTGAATCAGCATAGCAACACAACACAATACGATACCTGAGGTTCAACATTCTGATGTTGCCGTTGCGGTCGACCATCAAATTGGTTGGATCCGCAGTACGCGACACAATCCCCTCCGAGTGCAGGAACTCGAGCGCCAGCACGACCTGCGCCGCGTAGTAACGAACGAACGACTCGCCGTGACTCTCGCCATCGAGGAAGCTCTCCAGACTTCCCACAACCTGTGTGCTGTACAGGAGATGGATGTCGGTGTCGTTCGTGTTCATGCCGCACACATTCGGCACAAGCGCGTTTTTCTCGTACAAGGACACGTAGATGTCCCGTTCACCGACCACGTGCTTCTGCATACTCGCATCGAAGATCGCCTGCTTGCTCACAGAACGCAGCGTCATGAACTGTGGAGGCGATGAGCCCTTCACCATCACCAAGCGAACAGTGTTTGTGACGTCCGAGAACACACTCCCGACGATTTCCAGCTGATCGATCGACTTTGGGAGTCCGGCGGATTCATTCGGTTCATCGAACAAGACAAATCCAGTCGACTAACACACCAAAAAACAAACACAAGAACAGTGAGACAGCAGATCCATACATGACACAGAGCAAAAATCATTAAAACGCACCTTTGCGGCCTTGCGCCCGTCAGCGATGCGCTCCTTGCGGTATCGGCGGATCTTGTCCTTCTCCAGAATTGAGGAGAGCTTGCCGACGGATTGCTCGAACGTCTCCTTTGTGATGAAGAGGCATTCCGTTTGCTCCAACGCGCGAAGAGTGCGCTGGCTACAAATATCAAAGACAATCAGTCAGTTAGACACCAACGCAATCCACCACAGTCTCCATCGACAAAGAACTACTGCCACGAACCTGATCGATCTCCGTCGGACCAGTGCGACTTCTCCAAAGTAGTCGAGCGCCTTCAGTTGCATGTTCGCAAGATTGTTCTGTTTGGACGTTGACTCCACCTTGCCACTCGTGATTAGGAAGAAACCTGGCTCGTTCATTCCTTCATGGAGAATGAACTGGCCCTCCTCGAACGTCATCACTTTCATCTCCTCAGCCACGAGGTTTGTCTGCGCGACGGTGAGCGGGCGGAGCAGACTGATCTGACGAAGACGGTGGACGACATCGCGCATCGGACGTCCGCGCATTAAGATACTGCGGAACGCAAGACGGTCGAGAGCCCACAGCGCTCCCTTCTCTTTCGCAATCACCGTCGCCGCTCGTGGCTTCGAGTAGATCAGCGCCAGCTCGCCAAAAGTTGGGTGGAGGTGCGTGCCAGACTTGTACACGTGAACGATCTCGCCATACTGGTCTGAAGCAACAGTGTTGTTCTCGCCCTGAGGCGGCTGCTCGTGTTCAGGCACTACACGGACCTCAAACTCACCGCTGTCAATCTAACAGGACAAAGCAACGGACACGTTAGACGACACTTAATCACAACTATGCGGGTACAAGTGCAAATTGAGGGCAAGAAAGAGATCATACCAAATAGAAAGTGTCTCCAGGCGCTCCTTGACGGATCACCACATCGCCAGCGTCGACATCCACCTTCTTCAGCACCGAAATGACCTCCAAGATCTATACATCAGCAACACAACCAGCGTCAGCAGCCACAATGATATCCGAATACGAAACTGAAATGTTCGACCATCACGCACCTTATCGTCGCTGAGATGGCTGAACAAAAAGTTGCCCTGCACGATTTCCTTAATCCACTTGATCTCCGAGTCCGATTTCTCTCCACCGTCGTCGCCAAAGTCGTACAACGAGGTCGGGTCCTCTCCATCGAAGAGTCCCTCCGTGAGAGACAAGCGAATCGCTTCCGTGCCAACGATCGTGTTGCGCGCACCATAGTCCTTCTTCCCAATGCCACGGACGGGACGTTGCATGGATTGAAGGTCCAGCACTTCGCCACCCACGTAGATACTTCCGCGAGCCAGGTCCCGATTGGCGGTAAGTCCGTCGAGGTAGATGCAGATCGCCGTGATGTCGTCCGTGCGAACCTCGTACTGCAGCCAACGGTTGTATGCCTCTTCGACCAAGGCCTGGCACGCGTCAGACGGGTCATCGAACTTCTTCACAATGTCGACGACGCTTTGACTCGTAAGGAACTCGAAGACGCCGTCACTGGCGATGACGATAAACTTGTCGTGCGCATTCAGGGCCTTGCACAGAATCTCAGGCTCGGCGATGACACCCAGCTCCTCCGACACGAGGTCTCCGATGCTTCGCGTGAACGCAGTTCCCGGGTACTGGCCGTACGGGTGCCAGATGCGCGGCGGGTCTCCGTTCTCGTCGATCTCGTCGCCGAGGTTTAGTCCCCAATTCTCGTGAATGGGCTCGTAGCCCTCCACCTGATCGACCGTCAGGATACGAGCGCCGCATTTCTTCACGCGCTCGCGTTCGTCCTATTTAACAAAGTAGAAGGGGAGGGGGAAATGCGTCAGCATACAGTAAATACTCATTCAGCACTGGTCAATTGAGCTGTGCCATCACACCTTTCGGAACGGGGTCTGGTCGATCGAGAGCGGCTTCGCAACCAGTGACATGTCCTCGTACGGCCCCGTGGCCTTGAGGTTTTCCTGCGCGATGATCGCGCGCGAGTCGCCGACGTTCGCGATGTGGATCTCGTTGCCGTGGATGAGCACGGAGATCGACGTCGTGCCGCTCATCGAGTCGTCGAAGGCCGCGTCGTGCATCTGTGAAGCAATGCCCATCAAGAAATAAAGTCAGTGCTGTAGGGTTGGAGACATCAAACTCCACTTCTTAGATGTGCATCTACCATTTGGTTGGTCTCCACATGCCCGCGCGTGAGAGCAGGAAGCACGCCGACGTTCGCTTGAAGGTGCTTGACGATGTTCTCGGGAAGCTACAGCAAGCGCCATCATCAAATAACAACAGACAGACAGCGAGAGTGAGTACGAGGCTCGGTGTCTATCTATCCGTCCACAAGCCAAACAGACACACAAAACAATTCTTACCAATTCCGCCGCGAACTGCGAGCAAATATCACCAAACTGGCCGTGGCCGTCAAACACGGAGAAGAACGCCTTTTGGTCGTCGCCCGCGAAGTGCGTCTCGCAGTAGTAGCTGTCTTGGTTCGCCTTCTTGCGGGCTACAAGTGCACACAAGAACCACAAGACGTCAGTACGCAATACACATCACATAGAAGTCATACGGACGAGAAGCAATCGCACCTTCCGGGTAGTACCCGCGCTTCGAGTAGTACGAGTAACGCAGGTTGTAGTCGCCGATCTGCAGGGTGTGGGTCGGACCCGGTCCCTCGGGTTGCGTTCGGCCGCTCGCGACGGACTTTGTCGACGGCGACCGCTGCTGCGGAGACCGCCGCTGCGGAGACCGTCGCTGTTGTCGCACTGACTCGGTGGACGACGACGACGACAGCGTCGGGTCTTCGGCGAGCGGGTCCGTGACGACTTCGACGCCGTTCTCGTGGGGCTGTTGCTGCAGCTGCTGCGGTGGCGGTGGCGGCTTCTCCACCGGCTTCAGGTTCACGTGGCCATTAGCGCTCCCGATAGCGCCGTTGGCGTTGGCCTGCGCGACCACATTTACGACCGGTGCGTGTGGTTGGCGTGCGGCGTCGTGCGCCGAGTCCTTGCAGTCGATAGTCGAGCAGCAGTTGCCCATCGCTCTCACTCGGTTTGTTTATTTAATTTGCGTAGGCGGACGCGTGCAGGTGCGCGGATGTATGTAGTGTGGATGGCTTGATCACACAGACGATTGTCACGGTACTGCGACTGGCTGTTTGCTGCGAATGCGCTAATAGAGAGCGAGGACGGGACGAATGGAAGCGCGCGTGCTTACTCTCGTGTGTGTGTCCGTCGCGCGCGAGAGAGAAGCAATGGAGAAAGGTCGTCCGTCCGTCCGCAACAAGCAAAAGAGCAGGCGGACACACAGTTTCGTTTTTCACCCCTAATTGTGTGTAAAATGAGGCACTATTTGCACGGTAGTTTTTCATATGAGTGCAAATTTCATCCGAAGGTATCGACGAGCGCAACATGTGCGAGACAGCGACCACAGCAACAACAAAGGAGACACATCCTGGTTTCACTATGCCACGGTCTCTGTTGGTGCATTCCAATCGAGCGACGTCAGCATAATGGAACAAAGATGTGCCGTCCTTTACAGCCATTTCGATCAACACTTTGTGCAACACTAGCCACCATGCATGAAAAAGAACAATGGCCGGTTATGCACGTTCTCACAACCTCTTCTGGATGTATTCGCAAACTGGCGCAGATCTGGGTCTGCTGTGCCCGTGCTCTATAAAAAGGGATTGCCTTGTGTGTGTTTGTGTCACGAAACAGAGCGGGTCTATTTTCGCAAGACAATCCCGCAGAACACTGACGGGCACTCAAGCGGGTGGGAGAGGATCTTTAATGGCTTTTTTTCAAGGAAAGATTTCAGCAGGACGCCACGTCCTGCGGCTTGAGAGCGAGAGAATGCGAGTGCGTCAGGCTGCCATACCCAGAATGTTGAAAGGCGCGTCCTCTCAAGGCAACCTCAGCATGAAAGGGAATTTGATGCTGGAGGGTATCAGTGGAGGATTAGCTCAAGAAAAGAACCCCTGCCAGGCGCTTCGTGGGATATTGGGCCACTCTGTGGTGGCTGTCCTCAATCTTCATTCAGGCTTCTGAGCAGATTTGCCGACACGCTTGCTTGCTCGATGGGATTCGAGCTCGTGCTCAAGCAGATCATTTCGTGCGAAGTACATACTTTCTGAGCTGAATGTCGTTGTCAAACACACGTTTAACACATTACTTCGGCTTGGCTCATGTCGATTAGTCGAAGGCTAATATGCCTATTTGTTTTACCTTCGGTATCAGATTCCAAGAGCTACCATCAACATCCAGAGGCGTCTGGGCAAAGACGCGGTCGTGGTCCTGACGGACAGAGCCCAAGTAGAGCAAGGCTGGTCTTCAATCCAAGCCCTCGAGTTGTTTGATGTGAATGTACTCAAGTCGACCAACATGCTCCATGACAAGGCGAGTTGGCATCTCTTAGTTGATGGAATTGAGTGCTGCTGACAGCGATTATGCATCATATAGATAACGACATTCTTCTCTCTTCAAATCTTACAACTTGCCCACGAGAGGTTCTATGCCGGTGGGTGGAGCGCGCCACATTTGAAAATGTGGGATTTCGAGTGGGCTTTGCCGCCACCCAATATTCGTAATCGCACTTAATCGAATTCACAGTCCATTCGAACTTCAATTCCGCATTTCTTTTGGATCCTCAAAAGCTTAAAAGCTCAAAAGCTCAAAAGCTCAAAAGCAAGTAGCCACCATGGGCGACCACCAACGGAGCAACATGCGCGCGTGGAGCTGGGTGCGCGTGGACGGACGCAATGTCGTGGCCGTTCCCACGCAGCAGCAAATCCACCTGTATGACAGCGATGATTTCATCCTGCTGAGCACGCTCGCGCCCTCGGGCCATGCCAGCGCCATCGCCAAGGTGCGCTGGAGCGCCTTCCACGCCAAGCTCGCGTCGCTCTCGGCCACGCACCTCGTCATCCACGCGCCGCAGCTCGCTGATGACTATGAAAAGGAAGAGGCCGGGAATAACGAAGCCGCTTCGGATGGTGCGCTCAGTATACTGTCGCACGAGACGCCAAAGAAGCACTCGAGGCACCACATGAAAGTACAGTTTGCGCCGACGTGGCAGCTTCGACTGCAGCAGCAAAGCGACTCAAGTGACAGCGGTATCAAAAGCAACAAGCGCATCCACAGCTTCTCGTTTTCGAGATGTGCCGAGCGTCTTTTGTTCTCCGATGCCGACGGTATCGGTATCCTCGACATCCACAACTACAACGCAGGCAAAATGTTAGCAGCTGTGGGTGGGACCATCCCCGAGGCACAGGTGATCTGGCGCGCTACGAGTAACGCTGCTGTTGCTAACGAAATCGTTAAGTTCTCGCCGTCGGAGTATGTGTTCGCGTCGCTCCAAACCGGACAAAGCCGTCTGAAGGTGTGGCGAATGGCAGATATGGATGATGGTGGTGCTACGCAGGAATTTCAAGGAAGCGAAGGACATGCACCCGCGAATGCTGTACCCTTCACGAAGAAACTTGTGCGCGTGAATGAGCTCGCGCACCCGGATCCAATTGTCTACTACTCGTGGAAGCCAGCAAACACGCAGCTCCACGCCGTTCGCACGCTCGATGGGTCGCACAAGGCGCAGTGGTTTGAGCCTCCGCGCATCCTGCTTACATGTTCTAGCTGTCGTGTGATTCGCATTTGGACAGAGAGTGACACCAGTGACCAGAGTTCTGATTCCCCTGTGGCAACGTTCACGGCGGTTCTTGTGTACCAGCCGCACGAGCCGATCGACAACTTCCGCTGGGTGCTCTCGAAGAACCGCAATATCAGCGAAGAGAAGTTTGGCAGCGCGCACGAGCAGAGCAGAACCCAGATCGACTGGCTTTCGGGCGTTGACCGGCGCGGCATCTTGCATCTGTGGCGCCTGATTGGCGTTCCGACAGTGACCCCACGGATCGAAGAAACTGGAGTTTGCATCCAGGTGAATGGTGATGAGGGCTACGCCAGCGACCAGCACCAACATGCAGGCTCACCATTGACGAGAATATCTGACGACATGGAGCCACTGAGCGAGATTGTAATCATGGCGTATTTTTCGCAGGATTACTTCGAGACACCCTCGGCGTTCGACATCATCCTGCAGCGCACGGACAACATCATCCTGTCGTACAACGTCGCAGTCGCGCGCAAGTCCCTGCGGCCGCATGTTAAAAGGAAGAGCTGGTACCGGAGCCACTCGGGCTCGGTTTCAGCACTTGCCGCCCACCCATCGCTTCCGCTGATCGCCAGTGTCGGCGCAGAGCCAACATCGTCATCATCATCACCAGCGAACGGCCAACAATGTAGCACGAGCTACGAGATCCTGATCTTCTGGATCTCGTTCTCAGCGTTCTCGGCCGAGTCGCGTCTGATCCCGTCGGGTGTCCTGAAATGTGCTCCAGAGTGTGGAGACGTGCTATCGGTGCAGTGGGTACCCACTCTCCACTTTGACGCGACACCGCTGCTTCTTGTCGTCTTCACCACCGGTACGATTGAAGTGTACGGTCGAAATGCTAATGCTGCTGGCGTCGTGTCGTCACCGAAACGATCTCGACAGAAAAGCTCAACCCACCACCAGTTCGGCCGGTCACCCAGTATATCGCCATGGACGCACTTTGATTACAGCACGGGGGAATCGCGAGCCGAGTACGAGGTGGCGCTCCACAAGTATGAGCAGATAGGGCTCGGATTCTCCTTTGAGAGCAAGGACGGGAGCCTGGTCGTGTCTGACGTGACAAAGTCAACGAAAAGGAGCTCAGTAGACCAAGTTTCGCTCGGAGACGAAATCGTCGGGATCAACCACACCAGTTTGATTGGCAACAGCCCTGCTGATGCACAGGGACTGCTGGATGCGATTCCGACAGGCCAGGAGGTGACCATTCGGTTCCGAGCAAAGTCCACAACAGTCCGATCGCCAATGTCGACAAACATCGGGGCTTCAAGTGGCTCCAGCAACAACGGTTTGAAGATCGACACGAGCCCGTCAATACCGTCTTCGACGGCTGCGTCTACGGACGATGATGAGTCATCAGTAGAGGTGCACTCGCAGAAACTTCGAACCAGTTTCCTGTCGTCCACTCTCGATGGGAGCCTGAACGCTGGGCTGGAGCCCTTGCATGTTGTGCGTGCTGGGAACGTGTCCATGTATGGCGGGTGGCGCCAGCTTCTTCGCGTGAAAGCTGCGCCGAGTCTATCTCTGCTGTGTGTATGTCCAGTGTACGCAGACGATGGCGAGTACGTTCCAAGCACCGTACTGCTGTTCGGCCTCTCGTCACTTCCGGGAAAGCTGAGCGCGTGGAAAGGATCTCAGTCGCCATTGTCAAAATCCTACGAGTTGACGACGCTGGGTATCGAGAGTAGCGTGATCTTGAGGAAGAGCGACATCTCGTCCATTGCTGGCGAGCGAGACTACCGCCAGCGCGCATTCTCCAGTAAGAAACAGGAGGAAAGCAACCCAGGGCTGAACTCGCTGCTGTTCATGGGAGATGCGGACGGCTCGATCCAGCACTGGCGATGCCGTCTCTCAGGTGACAAGCTGGCGTTCACCCTAATGAGCACAGTGAGCACTGCTACTGGCGCACAAGATAATGTACCTGAAGCCACCGAGCCAACAGTAAGTGGTACTGACTCATTAGACAAGTTCTTTCGCCGCGGGTACGTCGATCCAAAGGAGACTGAAGGCAGGAGAACGAGTGTACCGTCGTCTGCAAGGAAAGCGAAGGCTGTCAGTAGTCCACTTCGTGGTGGCATCTACCACATCGAGGTGGACGACCCAAATCGCATCGCGGTCTTGGACTCTGCAAGGCCAGACACACTGCACATCTACGAAGCCGAGTCGGGACTGGGCATCTTGCGCTTTGAAGAATCCATCTCATCTGCCGGTCGAGGCAAAATTTTGGGGTTCTGCTGGTGTAGTGCGCATGTGGAGTTCAATGTGGATGTGCTTGCTGTGCACTACAGCTCGGGGATCGTCTTGTACCAGTACGACATGAACGTGCATCGTTGGGTCCAGATCGGCAGTGACATCGTGACTCCGTTCTCGATCTTTGATTGTACGCGAGACTCGTCAGCTCTTCTCATTGGCGGAGGGTTCCTGAAATCCAGCAGTGACCAGACGGAAGCTGAGCTGTGCACCAGCAATGGAGAGAATGCACCAGTGTCAAACGAAATGCCTGAGGTGCTTGGCAAGTGGGACGAACCAGGGAACCTGCTGCAGTATTCGATGGACTGGAAGGCAGCCGAGTCGCCGCAGAAGCTCCCAATCTGGCATCCGTACGTGATCATCACGACGCTGTTTGGCATGCACGCGCGAGTTGGATTGAAAGACACGCAGCTTGCGGACGACCAGCCAACTTACGAGTTCTCCAAGGCGTTCAAAGATGCAGTGCAGATGCTTAAGCTGCTCGCGAAAGTGGTGGAAGACAAGGTGTCAGCGCAAGTGAGCTCAAGGAGTGGAGTGTTGTCCTACTCAGCTTCACGCAAGGCAAATGGATACAGCTCTGTTGGTCGACGAGACTCTATCGGGCGGTACTCAACTGCAGTGCATACCAAGCAGATGAGTAAAGCAGAGCACCTTTTTGGCGTGATACTGTCCAGAAAGAGTGACGACATCTTCTCATACCAGCCGCAGAAGCCAAAGGTTGACAGTTCAAGCCTCGAGAAACTGGAAAAAAGTGAAGTGTCCGTCATCTCCGAGTGCATCGATGCTCTCCTTCTCCACACTTTCACAGAAAACAAGGAGAATGGAGCGCTCCTGTTTGCGTCGTTTGATAAGGAGCATTTCCTGGAGATGAAGGCTATTCTGCACTACATCGACAAGGTTCAGTCGCTCGGTTTCGAAATGGACGTCTCCGCCGCAGATCTCGGTGCCAAGCGCTACTTTTCGTCGTTCTTGTTTACAGAATCGCTCAAGAATGTTCTCAGCGATCCAAGGTTCACAGCAACAGACGCAGATAGCAACAACAACCGAAGACAGGCTGAGACGCCACCGACAAATGGTGACGGGAGCTCAGATCATCACCACGCGACCCAGTGGGCAAGTCTGGACGACTCGCCATCGTCAGGGATTCTCTGGGCTCTCCATTCGGACTCGCAACAATTTCTACTTGACAACTGCGTCCATCCGCAAGCAAGCTGGGACGACCTCCGGCCCATGTGGCTCGGTCTCTGGGTGAAGAACACAAAGGATCTGCGAACCATTGTTGAACGGTACGTCGATGCACTCACGATATGCTGGTTTCGTGGTCGAACCTGGGATAGAATTGCCTGCTAACCCTTTTCGTGCTTTTGTACAGACTCGCGAAAAGTACCTTTGCAAAGACGAAGGACGCCATGGATGTGTGTCTGTTCTACATTGCACTCGGGAAGAAAAACGTGCTGGGAGCGCTCGCAAAGATCTCAAAGGCTGAGCAGAACAAGGTAATGTACGCTGCGCTGAAGCTGCTGTCTTTGTCATGTCGTGAACAGAATTGCTGACGTGTTTTTGGCGTATTTTGTTTTATAGAAACTGGCCGTGTTTCTGGAGAATGACTTCTCGCAAGAGCGCTGGTGCAACGCTGCAGTGAAGAATGCGTACTCGCTGCTGAGCAAGAAACAGTACGAGACCGCTGCGGCGTTCTTCCTCATCTGCGAACCACCTCGATTGCAGGAGGCGCTGCGAGTGCTCACGGTGCGCATGTCTGATCCGAGCTTGGCACTCATTATTTCAAGGCTCGTCGAGTACCGCACGAGCGACAAGTTTCAGCAAGATTTCATCAGCACGTCCTCGCAGCATGACGTCACAAGCGTTGAGCCAATCACGAGGCAACTACTGAACCACGACGTTGTGCCGCTGTTCCGCGAAAAGAAGGATCGCTGGATGGAGAGCTGCGCGCTGTGGTGGCTTGAGGACTTTGAACAAGCGTCAGCCGTGCTTCTGCCTCTGTCCCAGGCCGTTGACGCCACTGACGCTACCAATGCGTACCCAAAGCAGCACAACCAAAGTGACGTCTCCATTCGCTGCAGGGCTGTTGTGCATTTCTACGTCAACCTGACGTCAATCCCAATCTACTTCCAGTACCTCCACTCGAGCACCAACTCCGCGCTGATAAGCTGGGCGATGAAGAAGCAACGGCAGGCGCTCAGTACTCTAGAAGTGAGCGAGACAATGGTCTCGGCAGCAGGCCGACGGAAGCTCGCATCAACAGCAGACATCGAACACGCGTTTTCGTTCTCGGCGTATGCGTGCAAGCGGAACGGACTGAGCGACACGGCGCTGATTGAGATGCTCCAGGCGCGCCATCTCGTTAATGTACATGCTCGCTTTGAGATCGCAGCTGCCGAGTCTGGCGAGAACGCTACTGGCGGCATAGAAGGTGGATCACATGATCGAATCGATGTCGTATCACCGAGAGTGCGAGCGTCGATGCGTGACCTGAGCAAACTCGACCTCTCCATGAAGAACCTTCGCACTGCCAGCAGCAAATCGCCGTGGAGCTCGTCTCCGAGACGCATGAGTGACATGCACCAATTGGATTTGTCCTCTGTCGAAGCGAGTGAAGACCCGAGTGACAAACGTCATCTCTTCCTGCGATCCAACACAACGAACTTGAGTCGACTGCTCTTCCAGCCGGAGAAGCAGATCCCGAAGGTTCCGTGGCTCAAGGCGCAGATCGCTGACATTGAGTGCAGACGGTGGTCGTCGTCCGCGTTTGTGGGGAAAATGATTGGCATCCGCGTCGCGCGCGAGATGATCAGCCATTTCCGAGCCGAGCTGGACCTCTGCTTCCGCCACTACGACCCGGACGCCAAGCATTTCCGAGCCGAGCCGCACAAAGAGTTCCTCGAAGAGCTCTGTGCTCCTCTGTGCCAGCAGTTTGAGGTGGATCGCAATTATGTGATGGAAGCAGCGCTCGGTGTAATGCAGCCGCACGCGTACCTCCACATCGTCGAGGTTTGCTTCTTGCTGTCAGAACTGGGACGCTCCGCGACGTTGTGCAAGTGGATCCAGTACGTCTCTCTCTCGATGCTGCACTCGTGCTCGACTTTCGCTTCTTGCAAGATCACGGACGACATCTACCGCGACTGGGAAGGGCTGACGATTCAGCTCTGCTACATTCTCAACCTGGACGCGCAAGGCCAGTTGCAGTTGCCTAACAGCATCGTCGCTCAGGTCGCGGTGGCGGTGCGCACGGGGTGCATCTTCCTCAGCTGGAGTCGCCGCGGGTCCAGTATCATCCACGAAGCGATTCTCGCACCATTTTGTGAGCACTGTGCTGATGAATGATGATCTGTAGTCTCTTGTGCATGAATCTTACCTCTCTCTCTCTCTCTTTGTGGTTACAGTCGTGAACGTGAGCGAGTGCAGCGAAGCCACGGACGACGAGTACTTTGCTGAGCTAAGTATGTTCTCGTTCGAGCAAAATCTGAGCATGATTCGGAAACTGCAGCAAGCCGAGAAGGACGCAGCGGACCCAAAGACGTGGAATTTTGCCGGGACGTTTGGGTACACATTCCTAGAGACCGTCGCATTGTATCTACAAGGCAAACGTGGTGGTGACGGTGAGCAAGCAACACTATCAACAAAGCCACCACGGCAGCGAGTTGCAGCGCACTGGCACAAGTTGCGGAAGATGTACACACTCATTCTCATGGTCTCGATCCTGCGCACGCACTACGCGCGTTCTCAAGTGTTCCTGAGCGCGTTCAATGGCGCTGACGAAGTGCGGAAAGATCTCGAAGAGTTGGACATCTCGAGCTCGCTATTCACTCCGCGCAAGTTGTGGAAGTTCCTGGAAGAAGGGCCACTCGACGGTATCAAGCGGTGGTACTCGCTCATGGAGTCGCACTTGCGCTGCGAGTTTGATTACTCGGTCAAGGAGGTGACGTGTATGTGTGGCTTGTACGGTCTTGACGGCTCAGCACTCAGGTTAGCGAAGCACACCTCAGTTGAAGAACATGCTGGAGACGAGCAAGCGGATCGCCAGCATCACCCCCACCATTTGCCATACTTCCACCTCCACCACCTGTCGAAGAAAGCTCGCAATATCGAGGAGCACACCGACCTGCAGACTTTCCTCCATGAGATCGGCATCAGCGACGAGATCCACACGGAGCTCACGAAGAAGAGCGACGACTATATCCTGTTGCTGATGCAACACCCGCAACTGGGTGTGGCAACTTGTCTGCGCCGCTTTCGCGTAGACCCGCGCGTGCACGTCAAGTGCTTCCTCGTGCAGGATGCCTTCGACTGGTTCTCGAGAAGCAAGATCTATGCCAGTGCGGAGGACTGCCACCAGTTTCTCAAGCGCTGCTGCAAGACCCGGAAGCTTCGACTCCTGGTGCAGCAACTCGGCCCGCACCACCATCACAACGGAGAACACTCTAACAATACTGATGAGGCGAGCAGCAACGCTGTCGAAGAAGAAGAACACCATCACCACCCAGAAGCGGACACGAATGGGGTTACGGAAAAGATCTACAATGAAGCCATGATGTTTGTGAACCCGTGGGAGGTCGAAGCCACGGAGAGCGTGCTGCGGTACATGCACAAGATGCACGCTCCGCGCCATGTGGAGCTCGGGTGGGACCGCCTCAGCCCCATTTGCGACGAGACCTGTGACGACGTCATCGCGACAGTGTTCGGCGACAAGGAGCTGGTAGAGATGTGGAAATCGACGTGCGGTGAGGGTTGGCTCGTCACGTCCATTACGCAGTACCAGCTTGACGGTGGCTATTCGCCTCGATCTTCTGGTTCTGTATCTGCTGGTGGTGGCGAATTGCACGGCTATGTCATGGAAGAAACCCAGAAAGTGCCGTTCCTGATTGAGATCCACGCTCGGTCACAGCGCAACGCCATGTTCCGAGAAGTTGGGCTCCCACATCGGTTCATTGGTGTGCTGTCGGTAAGAACCAAACTCTGTCATCATGGGAGGAACTGGTCGCTGGTTTCCTAACGACTTGTGTGTGATGCTAGGTCACTCTGATCGAAGGACGGGATTTGATCCCGTGCGGTTGGATCACACACACGGTATGAACATCGTCTCGTTCATGAAAATATGATGCGCGTTTTTGTGGATCTAACCATTGTTTGTGGACTGCAGAGCGACCCGTACGTGTTCTTTGAGCTGGCCCACGACAGCGAGCACTGTGCCACAGCTGACTCGTGGAGCATCCAGACACACCGCAGTCGCGTTGGCAGCGGTGGCGTGAGCCCGCGTTGGGGGACTGACGAGGACAAATTCTCATTCCGGTTCGCGATCCCAACACACCACTTGCACCTGCGCAGCAGCAGTAGCGCATCAGAGAAGAGCTTAAGGAGCGAAGGATCGATTGAGAATGCGTGGCACTCGAGCGTCACGGAGGAAAGTAGAAAGGCAGCGCATGGACTCGAGTCACTGTTCCAGGCAATGTACACTGGCCCACCGGTTTTGCTCAACTGCTCCGTCTTCCACAAGAGCAAGCTCATGCCGCACCACTTTATGGGAAAAGGAAGGGTGAGTGCTGTATGTTTGTTTACTGTAGTAATCTTGGCATTGGTGTTCTCATTCGCTGACCTGTTGACGTCTTGGTTGCGACTGTGTAGATCCCTCTGAACCAGCTCACGTCTGGAAACCCCGTCGACTGCTGGCTTCCGCTCGACGAAGTACCAAGCGGCGTGCTGCACGTGCGCGTCTCGCTGTCGTTCCGGCTCATGTGCTCGAATGTAGCCGGGCTTCACAACATCGACGATTTTGAAGACAGCTAGGCTGGCTACTCCAGGTGGTTGGACGGTCCAGTCTTGTGAAAACTCTCAGGATTCGTGCGTCTTGGACTGGAAGTCAATGCCCGTGATCTCAATGTCGCCAAAGAGGACCAGGCAGTCTGCCAGGAGAGACTGGTTGGTAATTACCAAGATACAAAGATGGAGAAATGAGTACCGTGGTGGAGTGTATATGTAGAACCAGAGCTGAGGGTGAAAGGACGCACCTCATCACCGTTGGCGCGCGCTGCGATCGTTGGGAAGTACGTTCGGATCGCATCTGCAGCCTGCTGATCGGTCTTGAAGTTGGAGAACAGAGGCGCGTCAACCAACATAACGTCACAACAAGACCCAGTGAGTCAGTGAACGAGTGAGCGTACCAGCAGCATCGTGGACTCGAAGTGGAGCTCGTCGGAGCGCAGTTGGCAGACATCGCCGCCAGTCTTCGCGACCACGACGGTTACTTCTTGGTCCATCTGTCCAAAGCCACATGAACCAGTCAGTTAGCTCGTGCTCTAGTGCGTGTGTGTGTAAATGTTTCGAGACTGTGAAATGAGAGCACTCACATCGAAATGCATGAGCGTCAGGCGGTACTCCTTGTAGCCGCCGTCAGGACAACGGATGCTACGCATTCACACAATCGCCATTAGATCCCAATAGCTGTCAATCACCACTTTCCTCACAGCCACACATTTGCATTTTGAGGTTTGCCTCAAAAGTACCAGTCGTCGATCGGCAGCTCTTCTGCGAGGATCCCGAGCTGCACATCCGCTTCCGGGTCCTGCACAAACACGTAGCCCTGGAACCAGTCGCCATCGCGCGGGAAGCAGAGCACGGCGCGGCCCTCGCCATGAAACGCCATCGCGACGAAGGCGCACAAGACAAGGCCGTCGTCGCGAAAGCCCCTCGCGTGTCTGCTGTCACAAGCGACAGGACCAATGACGCGCCTATAGTGGAGCTACAAAGCCTCACGGACGCGCCGCCAGAGCTCCTCAAGCAGGTGCGCAAGCTCAACCTGGGTGTGCTGCCCGTGCAGTGCCCCGAGTTCTGCTACAAGCGCGCGGTCCGCGACGGTAAGCGGCTCTCCTGGGCGGCAATTTGGACTCCAAAGGGAGCAGCAACGGCAACATCAGATGAAGAAGAGCGCGCTTCTAATAAGAGTGATAACGCCGATGTGGCAGGCGCGATCCTCGCCGAGTACGAGCCGCTCAACCGCGCGGTGCACGTCCGCACGCTGGCCGTCGAACCGCGCTACCGGCGCCAGGGGATCGGCCGTCAGCTCCTCGACAGGGTCGTTGAGCAGGCGTTGGTGCTGCGTCAGCCAACAGAAGGTGGTGATAGTGATGACGCTGAGGCGGTGGGCGTAGAGAGCGTGCGGCTGCACGTGCACGTAGGCAACGCGGACGGCATCGCGTTCTACCAAAGCGCGGGCTTTAAGGAGCAGGCGCGATTGGAGAACTACTACCGCCACCTGGAGCCGCGCGCGTGCCTCGTGCTTAGCTACGCGCTACCAGACGAGGGTCATAAGAAACAAGAGAGCGACTGATAGCTACACGCTTGGGGTTTAATGGACGATAGATAGCATTGTGTTGGATTGTTGTTCCGTCTCTCACTGTGTGGATGAATGAATGTGGGCGTACAGTACTTAGTAGTAAGCCTTGAAGGTCGCCTGCGTGAACTCGTCGTAGTTCATGTCGTTGTTCCAGCGCGAGAGTAGCGGCGGCACGCCCTTGGGCAGGTTCTCAGTCTTGCCGGCTGCCTGCGGGTCGCCACTGCCCGGGATCGCCATGAGCTCGTGCGGCCGCGGCTGCATGAACACGGCGAGCGTCTCGCGATTCACGCCCGTGACCTGCGGCCCACGCACAGCGTGCGGCGTGGCCTGCAGCAGACCGCCCGAGAGGATCTGGGCAGTCTCGCCAATCTGGAACACGAGGTGGCCTGACGGGATGTTAGCCTTGATGATTTCGCCCTTGCGGTTCTTCACGTAGAGACCCGCGGCTGGGTCCGGGTTGGGTACGACGTTGCCGTCCATGTCGGTGAAGATGGCCTGCACGAGACCCGTGAGCGCGCCGTGGTCGTTGTGCCAGCCACACCACGAGAACGAGTCCTCGAGGGTCTGTGCCTGCTGCTGGCGCGCAATGACCTCCTCCGAGAGCGCGTAGTAGTGCAGCAAGCGAGCCTTCGAGCACTTGACCGTGCTGATGATGCGGTGCAGCTTGCCGCGCTCGTAGTCCGCGCTCTTGGACTCGACGAACTTGTCGCACTGGTGCGCCACGAGGATGCCCGTGTCCACGATGAGCTGCCCGAGGTCCATGAATGCCGTCTCGAGCGCCGGGAGCTCTTCTTGCGGCCAGATGTTGGGGTGGAAGAATGACGGGAACTTCTCGATGAGTTCCTCGTCGCCGCTCGTCGGGTCGTTCGACTCGGGGTTGTTGTAATACGAGCCCTTGGAGTAGTCGGGCTTGCCTTGCAGGTTCTCCTTGCCGTGGCTCCAGCCGAAGCTGTAGTACGCCTTCTCGAGCGTGCACGTGTCCTTTACAGCGTCCGGCATGTTGGCGAACCTATGATACACACGAGATACACAAAAGCCGAGTCAGTCTCAATTGCGCAGCTGACATACACATAGACACAATGGTAGGACGTACTGGAAGGCGAGCGGCAGCAGCTTCTCGCGCTTGGGGTTGAGTCCCGGCACGCCACTGACCGTGAGGATGCCCATGCCGTCGTAGCCAAAGGCCTGCTCGATGGCGGCTGACAGGTCGGCCTTGTTCACGAGCTCCTCGTACGTCACGTTGGGCACGTCGCAGGAGACGACGGGGGTGTTAGCGGCCATGGCTTCTGTCTGCTACTTGTGAGTCTGCTGCTTGTGTGTGTGGATGGCGGCGGATTGCGGAATGGAGAGCGGCAGCAAGTGGTCGCGCGCCTGTGGCTTTGAGCTCGTGCTTCTCACCAGCAATGGCCGACGCCTACGTCTTGATGATGCGATCGATGCTTGTCAATTCGGGTCCTTGCAAATTTGATATGACGAGTGATGCAAAATGATATACGATATTACTCATATTATTATATACATTCACATTTTATAGTATATATGAGAATTTTCTAGACCAAATAGTCAGAAATATCATGTGAAAAAGGTATCATTTTTGCCAGTTTTGACTGTGGTTGAAATTCGGCGTGAATGTGTGACTTCTAGGCGCAGAAAAGAGCCATTTGCATCGCTTTGTATGCATACCGCCGGTTAGTAGACGACGGAGGACAACTCCAATCAGTATGGCTCTGAATGGCCCACCCACTCATACCTGCATGCGGCCAGAGCTGATGGTCGTGCCGTGATGAAAGCAAAGCGTGGCCGACGGAAGTGTGCTTGCCTTTGTAGCAGCGGAGACACGCAACAGCAGGGTCCCAGCCTGCCAAGGAGGTCGGAAGGAACGACGCACGCACACGACGTCGGCATTCCAGTTGTCCTGGTTGAAGTTGACAAGATGAACCGGTGAAGCCTTACCTCCCTCATCCTTAACGGCTGGCTGGCTGAGCTCCCTATAGTCCAAGACACGAGAACTCGTGTACTGCATGAATACATAAAATTCAAAGCGTGTGCTGCAAAATAACCCAACGCGTGTAAAGCTATGTACGCACTCGCGTTGAGGTTGCCAACCATTAGTAGCACTGTATGAAGAGATACAAACACCGGATACTACGAACGCTTCTGTGAAGGAACATGGGGAAAATTCGGGCTCGGAGCCCTGGACTGGAAGCAACCTCGGAGACGAGCTACTTAGTTTTGACGCTTGGTCTTGCAGCTGGACTTCGGCGTCGCCACCGGCTCGTCTGCCTCGCCTCCGACCTTGCCGTTACCGGTGCTCGGCTTGGCCGTGCGGACGCGGCGGGTGCTGCTGGGCTTTGGTGTAGCGCCAGTAGCTGGAGCCGAGGCCGGGCCGCTGTTACCCTTGCTGTTGTTGTTGTTGTTAGCAGCTGGAGCTGGGGCATTGCCAGAGGCTGGTGCCTTGGTCGCCTCGCCCGAGACGGCACCGCCACCACCGCCACCGCCGCACTTCTGCACCTGGGCCGGGACGCCAAACTTGTAGTTGCCCTCGTAGTTTGTGTTGCTGCCCTTGTACTGCGAGTTGACGATGTCAGTCGTGTAGAAGTAGAAGCACTTGTCGTTACCCTGGCCTGTGAGCTTGGTCACGCGGTCACCACCGACGAATTTGGGGCAGCTCGGTGCCGCGGACTTGGCTCCGGAGGTCGTGAGCTTGATGTCCGCGCACGAGCGGAACTGCGGCTCGGCCCAGCCGATGTTGCCGGAGCTCGAGCCAACGCCGAACCAGGTCCACTGGAGCACGTAGTCGCCCGCGGGGAGCCAGTCGGGGAGCGTGATCTTGTCGCCGCACGAGATTGAGTTGGCGTCGCTGTTGTCACCGGCGTACTTGGTGTTGGAGCCCTTGGGCAGACACGTGGGGCCAGACTCGCGGCATGTGTAGAAGAAGGCGTTCTTGTCGAACGTCGCCTTGGACTCCTGGCCGCGCGGCGCGAAGGACCAGCGGATGAAGCCGCCCAGGTGGTTGTTGCGCCAGTAGCCCACGTCGATGGTCTCGCCCGCCTTAAACGACGTCGATCGGCCCGGTGTGTTGCTCGGGCAGCCCATCGCGCCCTCCGTGTCGGTGCGCGACCCGGTCTCGCGCGACACGGGCTTGACGAGCCACGAGTGCGCGTCAGTTTGAGAGAGAGCGCCGAGCACCAGGAGCGCCACAGAGGCGAGTGGGGCCGTGAAGAACTTCATCTTATTGGCTGGAACTGGTAGTTGATCTGGTCTGAGCGAGGCGAGTTTGGGAATGGAGAGAGAGGTGAAGCGAAGGACGAAGAGCTTCGAAGGCGCTGCTGGTGGTGATGATGAGCTGTGGGGAGGGGGGAGAGGGTCAGGTCCTCATAACGGCGCTGCTACAACGAATGCAGTCAGTTCTGCCGCTTGTTGCAGGCACTTGCAAAAGTGCATAGGATCAACAGCATGATGACTTGAGTGCGTGCTCAACAACCACCAGGACGAAAGGTCATCAAATTGATTGCTGGCAGTGCCTTTCATATCGGGTAAACTGGTGATAGCACGTATGTGCTCAGTGGCGAAAGCGCCGAGTGGCATCACATGACACCCAGCAGGACTGTGGACGGAAAGCAGATGGCAGCGCCGCACACTCGCTCACTGTTCTTCCAGTCTCGCGAACAGCTTCCCAACCGAGTGGTCAGTGTGCGTGTGTGCGGTTTTTGCGTTGGGATCGTATAAACTTGGCCGTCTCTACGCCGGCTTTCCCGAGCGGCAAGCTGTTTCCTCTCCACGCGATTGCGGGCGGATAGTCAGTAGCGTGGGACGTATGCAATAGCGCAAGTTGTGCTTCTGACGACCACTGAGCACTCGACCGCAGAGCACTTCTCCGTCGCAATGAAACTCAAGTATGTCCACCACTGCAGGACACATTCGGTGTTGCAGTTGAAAGGCAGGACAATGGAAGGAGAGCCATCAGACAGACAGGAAGGAGGTACTTCGAGGATCCCGACAGCAAGGCCATCGCTGTAGACGACGGTAATTGGACCATGTTCATGAGCGGAAGGAGGGCTTCCGCTTCCCCAGTATTAAATCCCCTTAAATGCTGCCTTGAGAGGACGCGCAGCATGACGCACTACCATTCTCGAGGGAGAAAAGAGTAGGGAATCCACGCGAGCGGTGGCCTCGGAGTGCGAGTATTGAGTATTTTAAGAGTACCACTTGTGTGCTTAAAATGTTTTTCAAGTGAACTTGACAAATAAGAAGCAATGTTTCAAGAAGGAGAAATGTGACAAAACAAGGTGACTTGATTTTCGATGACAAAACGAGGCTGTTTTTTATTATGATGTGCAAAAGCAAAAACACGACCAGTTTACACTCCAGGCCAAAAATATACGGCCACCCACCTTTTTCCTCATAACTTTGCGACCACTAGGAGTTTAGCGATGCTGTTTGAGTATGTTATGTGACTGACTATACTGTATCCCTCTGCTGTGCTAACAACCCCATTT